>JASJOG010000071.1:0-307500 GCA_030142905.1 Heliopora coerulea | reverse complement strand
AACAAAGTATGGCGCAAGCGTGACAACACAGACCTGTTCGACGTCACAATGGGAAGCCATGATGGAGCGGAGGTTTGTGAGCCTGTTGGGCTTTTGATAATCGACAAGCTGCGATCCGTCTTTAAAAATGAGAATATCGCCTTGTACAGGGATGATGGTTTGGCTGCATTCAGAAATATGGCGCCACGCACTGCTGACAAAGTTAGGAAACGATTCGTAGACTGTTTCGCTGAATTTGGTTTAAAAATCACCATCCAAACCAATCTAAAGATTGTAAACTACCTCGACATATCTCTTAACCTAATTAACGGGACATACCAACCGTATCGAAAACCTGAAAATGTACCGCTCTTTATTCACACCGATTCCAATCATCCGCCATCCGTTAAAAAGCAGGTTCCAATTTCAACCAGTGACAGAATTTCTAAACTCTCCTGCACCAACGATTGCTTTGAAAGAGCTGCCCCAATCTATAACAAAGCGCTTAGAAAGAGTGGTTTTAATGAGGTTATTCAGCGATCTCATCGAAACTTGGTACCCCGTAATAAATCAAGAAAGCGCAATATCATTTGGTTCAACCCTCCATTTTCCATGAACACCAGGACAAACGTCGGCAGGACATTTCTAGAATTAGTCAACAAGCATTTTCCGGTCGGCCATACACTGCATGAGCTTTTTAACAAGAACACTATCAAGGTCAGCTACGGATGTACAGAGAATATGGCTCAAATCATCCAACGCCGTAATAAGAAAATCTTAAACCAGGACAATACAGTGAAACAAAAGTTATGCAGCTGCAGAAAGAAGGGAAAATGCCCTCTAAAAGGATCGTGTCTGAAAGAGAATTTAGTTTACCTGGCCACGGTGAAGCTGTATACTCAAGATACAACAAAAATCTATATTGGTATGACCGAAGGCGAATTTAAAACTAGGTTCAACAATCACATATACTCTTTCAATCACAAGAAGCATGCAACCAGTACAGCACTGTCAAAATACATTTGGGATTTGAAGAATAAAAACGAAAACTATAGTATTGAATGATCAATTTTCAAGCATGCCAGACCATACACGAGCGGGCACAATTCATTCAACTTGTGTACAACGGAAAAGCTGCTGATTTTTAAACGCAGACAAACGCTTTTTATTGAACAAAAGATCAGAACTAGTAACAAAGTGTAGGCATGCCGCAAAATTTTTATGTAAATAAATATTTTTATCCATATACATTTTTATAGGCCGCAAAAAATTCTTATGTAAATAGATATTTTACCCATATAGATTTTTATAGGTCTCTAAAGATTGAATATTTTATGTTATATATTTCATATGTTAATTTTTTCAACAGACTTGCTGATATATATCACTGTATGTATATATATATATATATATATATATATATATAACTACAGACGGAACCGTTTCGGCCTACGGGGCCTCATCAGTGTAGTGCTGATGAGCAGGATGGAGAAGCCTACGTTATACAGGCAACTCAAATGTGCCACACATGTGGTACATCTAAGCCATGCCAGAGCGCTCTAACTAGAGACTAGTGAGCGTGCGCCAATTCGCTAGCGGCATGACTCATCCTGTAGAGCGCTCAATATGAACCAAGAGGCCATAGAGCGATATCTATGGCCTCTTGACTACCTGTACTAATATCTTGGCCTTTTGACTACCTGTATATATATATATATATATATATATATACAGGTAGTCAAAAGAACTGCTCAAGCTCGACTTTTTGCACAGTGAAAGGTTAAAATCGCTTACAACCTGCACCAAAGACTTTAGTTAACCTGCATGCCAGAACACTTTATTTCAGTAGGTTTTAAGGCATAATCCACAATTTTCGTCAGGATTTGTTGCCATTTTAAACAATTTTCAAGGGAAGGTGTGGTCTTTTCCCAATTTATCAGAACATCACTTCGAATGATTGGTGCAACGACAATCTCAGGCGAGGTGCGAAGACTATGAGTCCAAAACCAAGGATAAGAATTGAAAATCGCGAGAAAGTGCTTGCACTATTAGATAGATAAAGCTACTCACCAAGAGAAATCGTTGTTCGAGTGGCCTGCAATCAAGGAAGTGTCAGTGACATCTTGAAGAAACAGCGACTGCCAAATGTGAAAGGACTATGGACTGCTGTTAATGCTGCCTGGGAAGGATTTCAATTTCAATTTGATTTTAATTTGGTTGGCAGCATGTCTAGCAGATGGGATGCTGTCATCAAGGTCAGAGGAGCGCTCACAAATTGTTAAATTTTTCCTCACTTACAGTTTCAAGTCTTATTATTGGTGTTTTGGTCTTCTATGATAATGTTACTTAATATCACTATCTGCCCTGCTGGTGATCAGTTCCTTTTGACTGCCTGTGATATGTATATATATATATATATATATTTATAAAACAAGGAGACTACAACATGCAACTTGATTGGCTAATGGTCGTGCATTATAACTAAACAATGCACTGTTTTGGCTTGCTGGTTTTCCCGCGTCGCCTGTACGCGTTCCCAAACAGTGTGAATAAAATTCTGAGTACAAAATTTTATCAAATACCAATTACTAAATGCACAATGTCCACAAAAGAGGCTGCCAATAAGAGACAACGGGTCGACTACAGAGGAGGAAGGTTCGCTGCTGTTTCCAACTCTGAGCTGAATCTTTTGTTAGAAAATAAACACTCAAAGGCTACCAAAAACGTGACAAACTGGGCAGTTAAAACTTTCAAAGATATGTAAAATTTTTTGAAACTTTTAAAAGCTTTCTGTACTCTGTATACTGCAGCAACAAAGCGAATTTATCTGACTGTTTACCTGTAAAAATGGCCATTTCGACAGTAACCCAGGCCAAAGCAACAAAATTATATAAACATGACATTTTTAAATGTTTTGTCAAGTAAAAATAAGTGTATTTTAGCCTTACTATAAAAAATTAAACACAATACTCATTAGTTTTTTTTTGAACAGTACCTGACGAAACTGTTCCATACATTTAGAATGGTGCCAGGAAAAACATTGTGACCAAGCTCGAGCAAATAACAACCGGGCAACAAGACGAGAAACTCCGTCGTTTTTACGCCGAAGTGAGAACCAAGGACAAACAAGAATACAGCAAGTCAGTGCTGTTCCCCTTCAGACATGGTATTGAAAGATACCTGAATAATCCACCTTTCAACAGAGGGATTAAAATAGCTTCAAACCCGAGGTTTACACGGTCAAACCAAACGCTCAACGCAAAAATAAAAAAGCTGAAGCAAATTGGCAAAGAGAATGTCCAGCACAAACCGCCGCTGGAGCAAGAAGACCTCGCCAAGCTGAAAATAAGCGACTTTTTCGACCTGAACCATCCACTATCGCTTCTTCGTTGTGTGTGGTTTCACGCCGCACTGTACTGGTGTAGAAGAGGCCGCGAAGGTCAACGTTCCCTCACCGTTAACAGCTTCAGCTTTGAAGTTGACAGTTCTGGTCGACGTTACGTGAAAATGACTAATAATGAACCGTCCAAAAACCGTCTTGGTAGGGAAATGACGTGTCCATCAACGAGAAGGAGGCAAGAATGTATGCCACTGACCAAGAAGTTGATGGCTATAAAGCCTTGGCTTTCTATCTTAAAAAGTCAACCTCAACTATCCGGCTCTTTTTCAGTATCCCGTCCGGAAGAGTTGGAATCCAACAAACACAAACTGGTTCGAAAATGAGCCACTCGGAGTCAACAAATTGGGCAGAATGATGGCCGATATCAGTGAAGCGGCTGGTCTTTCAAGGATTTACACCAACCACAGTGTAAGAGCTACAGCCATAACACTTTGGTCAAATACAGGTATTCCAAATCGCCATATCATGGCAATCTCTGGTCATCGAAATGAACAAAGTCTTGTCCATTACAACGAACTTCCGTCCTCATCACAGCTTTGCAACTGCAGCGATGTCTCGTCCCGTTCTCCCTTTTCTGGCCATCCACTTTCTGTTGCTTTCAGTACTGCACCTCACGCTCAGCTATCGATTAACACGAATACTTCTACGGCAGAAGTGGCAGTAACGTCGACAGTTCCAGAATCTCTCCATGGCTGGCAGCATGTTCACTTCTTGCTCAATCTCTTAATCAGATCATTTATAAGTGTAATTCATAGATTTAGTTCTAGGATTAGTTTTTAGCAGTTTTTCTTTAATTTAGTTAGTTATAGTTTTTATGGTATATTTTGTATTTTAATTCAACAAAAATTTGGAAATAAAGGACCTTCTTGCTCAATCGGAAGTGTCCAGATTGTTTTTAAATCGAGCAGCGACTAGCTGCTCGATTTAACCTTATTAAACTTTTAAATGTTAGACTGTGTGTCTGTTAATCATTGTTGAATTTTTTTACATTTCTGTACTCTTTTTATGCACACTTTGTTTAAGAATCTTGCCAGATACCAATGTTTTTGACTTCCCTGTTCCCCGCCGGAATCAAGAATCAAGAAAGCCAAGCATGCGCGTGACGTGTTTATCTGACATGTTACGGAGGATTTCCATTTTGATCTTGTAAATTTACTGAGCTTGTTTGTCTGCTTATTTTATAAAAGAAATAGAAAAACTCGTCGGGTGCTTTTATCGAGTTATAATGTACGAAAGATGTTGAAAGAACACTCAAGAAGCAGTAAATCACTCGGCTATCGCCTCGCGTTTTACACGCTTCTTTCGTGTTCTTTCAACATCTTTCGTACATTATAACTCGATAAAAGCACCAGCTCATTTTCTATTTCTTAAATTTATATATATATATATATATATATATATATATATATGTATGTATATATATATATACATATATATATATATGTATACATACAGCAAATTGCATAAATTTTGGGAAACTTTAAACATATCGTAAAGAAGTATGTATCGGTAAATCGGTTACTATGAATATTTTAGTCAACCTTATTACATTAGACTGGCCAACAAATAAACCATAAAACACAACATATCTTTGCTGACTGTTGAAGTAAAAATAAAATGAAGATACAATGGTCTTGATATGTTGATTTGTTTTGTGCCATAATTTTTGCAATGCACTGTATTTATGTATGCATATATATATATACATACATACATACATACATACATACATATATATATATATATATATATATATATATGTATATACAAGTAAATACGAAAGACAAAATAATTCATGCATTCAGGCGATCATCAGCAGTTGCCTGATGATCGCCTGAGCGCGTGAAACTCAGAGTAGCCACAGAAAATTTTTGTCTTTCGTATTTACTTATTCGCTCTACCAGCAACGGTATTTACCGGTCTATATTTTCATTCCAATGCTGTAACCTTCGTGGTTAAGAACCACGAAGATTACAGCGTTGGTATGAAAATATAGAGCGGTCAATAACGTTACTGGTAGAGCGAATAAGTAAATACAGAAGACAAAGTTTTGCTGTCGCTACTCTGAGTTTCACGCGCCCAGTTTCACTGATGATCGCCTGAGTGCGTGAAACTCAGAGAAGCGACAGCAAAATTTTGTCTTTTGTATTTACTTATATATATATATATATATATATATATATATAATATATAAATAATATATATATATACATTAAAGTTTCATTTAAGTGTAATGATGAATGGCTCTTTTCGTCATATAATGGTAGGCATTAATACTTTTTACAAGTATATGACGTAGATAGTGCAGCGCATCAACATGTTCATAAAAATGTAAGTTCAGATGTTTATACAAGTGTATTTGGTCATGCGCCTGTGTATGTAGTAAATGTGTATATATTCGTAAGCAGTGACATCCCCCGTCAATATTGATCGATGCATAATCTACTAGGAAAATCAAACTCTTATCGTTTAACATATTTCCATAGTAAGCGTTTGAAAGTATTTCCACAAACGTTTGTCTTAGGTATCAAAATGGCAGGAGAGATTAAGGCATGCAAAACAAGATAGCACCAAAATTTGAACGGATTAGGATATCGTTGAGTTCACTCGATCATCAAGAAAAGTATTGGTTAGTTAGTGATCCATTAAATCTTTGTCCTGAATAATTATAACATTGCATTTAATTTAACCGTTCAAAGAAACCACGGATACTTGCGACAGTATCTCCGCTCGCATGTATCTCACAATAATGGTTTAATGTGACCAAAAATTCGTGCAATGGCTGAATGGGTGTCCATGCCCTCTTTTTGGACTTTCGTAAAGCCTTCGACCAGGTAGACCATGGAATCCTACTGAGAAAACTCGCCGAACGTAATGTCAACAAAAGTTTTTGGTTGTGGATTCGAAGTTTATTAGAGGACAGGACTCAGCAGGTCAGGCTGGGAGGTGCATTGTCGTCAGTCATGTCATGCCCTACAGGGGTCCCTCAAGGTTCCGTCGTATCACCAACTTTATTCAATGTGTGTGTCAATGATCTCGAAGATTATGTCAAGGATCTGTTTTAGAGACTGCATCTCTAAGCCATCTCCTCTTAAAATTGGTAGAGATACAATTGAAAGAGTCAGCTCGCTTAAGTTGCTGAGTGTTTGGCACTAGAGTAACTTGAAGTGGAATACACATGTCGAGGAAGTTGCAAAAAAGTCTAACAAATGGCTGTTTAGTCTTTGAAAATGTCGTAGTGCTAACTTTCCAACCGAAGTCGGTATCATATGCCACAAAACAAAAATTAGACCATTATTGGAGTATGGAGCCACAATTTGAGGTGACATCCCACAGTATCTGATTAATGAATTGGAAAATATGCAAGTGAGGTGTATGCAAATACTTGGCCTACACAAAGACTCACTCCCATCTCTTAAGCAAAGGAGGGATACCTTCACTATTAAAGAATATGAACTCATCAAAAACCATACCCTAAATCCGTGAAATAAGATCATACCATTGCCAGTTCAGAAGCTATACGGTCTAAGGTTTGGAAGGGGCCGATCCCCCATTACCTCTCGCACTGAAAGACATAAACAATCTTTTGTACCAAGAGCAGTATCGCTGATCTTTTCGTCATAGTTTTTATCATAGTAGTTACGTATTATCTTCGTTTTTAATATCTTTATTCTTACTGATTGAATTTTTAAGTCCGGTAGTTTATACCCTCGTACATATAATTATCCTTGTTTCTTCACAATAAGTGTAAATCAATTGTATTTTTAAATCTAAAGATGGATTTTAATATATGAATATGAACATGAATAAACCTTTATGTGCTTACATTACAAATAAGCTAAAAAAATACATAATCCACATAATTTAAATTGGCATTGTCACAGGTACTTCGTCATTGTGTAATCTTTCCACAAACATCTATTAAATATAGCTAAAAATACACCATCTTATATATGTTAGTAATTTTTATTCATTAAAGTTTTTGTCATTATTAAGTGAAATGACGTTTAACTAAAAGGTTGTATTTGTTCAATAACTCTTTGAGTGCAACAGGCATCACTCTGTTGAATAGAATCATCTTGCCTTAGCCAAACAAAGCACGACTGGGCTCTTCTGTTATTGAACGGGTTACTAAAATTCCACTTAAGATAGACTGGAAGTACGTGCACGCAACAACATCTCACTCACCCTTTCAATAAATCTCTCAAGAGTCCAAGTGACATTGATAATTTTTCAAAATTGTCAAAATGACAAGTCCTCCTTACTATAACAGAATAAGGGTATGCAATACAAGAAAAACACAACATTTGGACACGAATATTAACAATCCAAACTGGAAATTGTCTTATATTTAAACTGTTCATCGTCATATTTACGTTTAAAATATTGACTCTGTTTTATTATAACAAAACGTTTCGTGAGAATAACCTTTAACGGCTTTACAACTAATGGGATCCCTCCTATCAATTCTACTACTAAACAATGGATGTTCGTATCGAGACACTGTATCAACTGAGATTTGGAGGTTTTTTTCGTGTCGTTTTCGGATTAAACTTATCACATATTTTAACTTTGAAGAAAGACACTTTAGTAGATGGCTACACTTTCCGTCTTAAAAGAGGAGCATTCTCATAGGTTACCGGTCATATACCAGCATTACGGATAACTTATGATTGAAAAAATTATTTTTGATATTTTTTGTATTAAAAAACTGATAAATCCTACATTGCTTTAAAGTTAATCACAAATTTCTAGTAGAAGTGCTATGATGAAGATTTATGCTAAGTATTCATCCGCAGGTAAAATTCTTTGGTAACGGAGATGAAACGAATTACGAAACCGACGAAATAAAAAAAAAACATGAAGGAGGTCTGCATTTTTATTGCTGACTAAAAATCGGAAAATACAAAACATACAACAAAATACGACCATCAAACTTTGTGCAAGTTTTGTCGAGAGAAGAATGAGTAAATAGAAGTAAAATACGTACTTTTTTGCACTGCACTACTTTGGTATAAAAGAAAAATGACGTAGATACAAACCATCATCTCTTACGTATTTTAAACGGATTTACTGAAAGAAGTCGGTTTTAAACTTTTAAACTTTCTTGAGAGTTTTTAAAATTCTGATGAAAACGTTATTGGTCAAACATGGTAAAGGTAATCATCCATGAACCGCCCGAAAAGTGAGAAAGACCAAAGAGGACAAATTTTCGGCGGAGGATAGTATGATCTACAAAGAAAAGTGGCTTTTCAGCGTGTTTCCTGTTGGCTGTTTGCTTTTTGTTCTTGTTTACAAGCCATAAATAGATTTCAATGTCTTCAGTTGGGCGACATTACACAGCAAAAACGATCCAGAAAAAGACAATGAAATCCTTGTGTCGAAAGCGATGAAAGGATCCAAAGATTGCAAGCTCAGGTCAAGTCTTCGGAACGCTTAGTGTTTTATCTCATTTCTTGAACAATTGACCATGAACACAATCGGGATAAATATTACAATAAATTTGAAAGCTATTGTCCAAATGAATCAGAACCTGCATTCTACTTTGCCATTAAATACCAGCAAAATCCAGGAGATAATATTTGAACCAAAAAGTCTCCCTCAGGGAAGAAGGAAGTCGGGAAGTCACTATTAAAAGTTGCTCAAAACTATTCCGTTCGCAAGACTTGCATTTCAAAGCCATTCTGCGATTCAAACGTACCTGTAATTGTCTAGATCAGCTAAGTGAGTGTTAGAACGTAAAAAGTCTCACTTTATGCAAATCCTAATTTATTCAACTTCACCGAAGAATGTCATTTACACTCAATCGCTTAGCAAATATCCTAGAAATAAGTGAGTTCCCGTAACGTCTTTCGATCATGTTGATGAGAATGGACCTAGTCAAAGCGTTGCTATAGAATGTGAACAGTTGGCCAATGCATATTTCAAAGAACTGAGCATTAGAACTGTACTTTCAAGTCATAAATTGTCCAGTAACTAAGATGTCCTGCATAAGTGAACCAGCCGCAAGCATCAAGAAAACCATTTCGTGTGCTGGTCTCAAATCATTTACTGGCTTCAGTGTTCAAATGATGTAAACAACTTCATAAAGATCCACACAAGGAAAAAAAGAACGAGAATAAATCGATTTGCATCGATACGGATCTAAGTAACCTAAGTAAGGTTTAGTTAACACAGTGAACTCGATTTCCATATCTGGAATGCTAACTGGCCAATGAAACGTGAAGCCAAGATGGCCTTCCATGGAGGGAAATTTTGGACGTCAGTTTCAGTCCCCTAAGCGGGCTTGTATGTCAGTTCTGAACTAACGTAGGAAAAATGTTTCTCCTGCTTGTAGACAAACACTTCCCAAAAGGACACAAACTTAATAAAGTCTTCAATCAAAACTCCGTGAAGGTAAGCTACATTTGTATACAAAACATGTCAAACATCGTTAAGTCCCATAACCGCAAGGTCCTTCGCTCCAAACCAGAAAATAACGCACCAAAATGCAACTGTTGGGAGAAAGATTTGTGCCCGATCCAAGGAAAGTGTCTGAGCGAAAGTACCATTTACAGAGCAGAAATCACCAATGACAAGACCAGCGAACCCGTAAACTACATAGGACTAACCGAACTCACTTTTAAAGATTGGCTGTACAAACACCGAAACTCCCTGAAACACCGCAGCAAGGTAAACTCCACAGAACTCTCGAAACAAGTAGTCTGTATAATGCGGGTTCTAGCACACTTTTTTCGGGAGTTCTAGCACATTTTTTCAAATTTACTTCCGGTTTCTCATCACCTGTCAATCATTCTAAATTTCCAAGAAATTACTTCCGGTTTCTCAAAACCTGTCAATCATTCCAATGACGTCATCAAATCTGGTTCAAACCGGGTACAACTTCTCGGGGATTCTAGCACACTTTTTCGGGGGTTCTAACACATTTTCAAATTTGGTCAAAATTTTTCAAAGTGTCGTGGGGGAAAACCCTTTTTCGTAATGACGCCATTTCCAGCCGCTTCCAGGAATTTGATAACGTTACCGGGAATTTAAGCACATTTTAAAAATGGGTCAAAATTTTTCAAAGTGTCTTGGGGGAATACCCTCAACATTCCAAACATTCCATACATGCTCAATCTCCCTAACAACTAGCCTCACTCGATGTCAACAAAAAAACTATTTCGGTTTGCTCCGTTGTTAGGGAGATTAGGCATGTATGGCATGCGGGGAAAACCCCGCAACGACTGGCGGGGGAATTACCTTTTTTGACAGAATTTTAAACAAACAACGTTGCTGTAAAATTTGTGGAAAAATTAGTTATTATCAGGAATAAAAATATAATAAATAAAAAATGGGAAATTGTATATCATCAAAAACAAATAATAAAAACAGCAGAGCTGACCCGCGCAGCGGTAATTCCAATAAGGATTCAGGAAAGGAAACGAAGTCAGGCACAAAGTTAGATTTAAATCTTCATGGTTGCACCTTGGTGCTGAGACCTTCGGTCGATATCCACCAATAAATTTTAGAAAAATTCAAAAAAGTGGTTTTCGAATGGGCGCTCATGTTGATATTGGAATGAAAGATTTTGAAGCCGGAATGACGTTTGGGAAAAATAATATACATGAAATTCAGTTTTCAGAAAATAATAATCATTTAAAATTGTTAAAATCTTTAGAAAATGAAGAATCAACAAATAGCCACTCAAAAGAAAAAGATAAAATAATAAATACACTTATGAGCAAATTAACTATAAATGAAACAAAGCAAAGCGTGGATGCATCTTCGGTGCTGAGACCTTCGGTCGATGAAACCCGCGAAAACCGGAGCACATAGGACGAAGTCCTCAGGACCGCAGGCCCAGCGACGGCAAGCAGTTCTGATACTTCACAGTAATTTTGTAATAAAAATATATCATTACAAAATTAATTTTATTATTCATCTTTTTCACGATCTTGTTGCTTCGCTAAGACCTTCCGGTCGATCGCTTTGCTCACTTTTTTCAACGGTTTTTGTTTGTTTTTTAATAACATGTTTTCCAACTGTAACTCCACCAGATAATATTCCAAGATATGGTAGATATGGAGATACTTTTTCAACTACATTTTTTACATCTCTCTTTAATAATTTATCTTTTGACAATTCTTTTTCCAATTCTTCACTGCTTTCAATTGCTTCTAAACCGCCTAATAAATCTGCAAATTTACTAATTAATAAATCTGTTAAAAATACATTTGCTTTTTCTGCTTGTTTAATTTCATATTCAGAATAAATTTTTAGTATAATTTTATCACTTGCTTTTTTCAAATTTTGAACCGATTGACTAATTTCCCCATCTTCAGATAATCTTATCAATTCTTCGCGTTTTTTCATAACTTCTTTTTTTCCATCTTGCATTTTTTCCCGATCATCCGCTGAAACTTCGCTTCTGAGCCCGAAGGGCGATGTGGATGGATCTGTTCTATTCTTTTTTTCCTGGTCATCCGATGGGGATGCGTCCATTTGCGGTATTTTTACATAATCACTAGTTGCACTCATTTATTTTATAACCAAATGGAAAAATTAAATTTATTTCCAAAGATGAATATTTTTTTGTTTTCAAAGTTTTTTCCAATTCTTTACGGTCATCCGCACCTAAATATTCTTGAATTATTGTTGTCATATCTTTTTTATTCGGGTTATAAAATGTAACCAATTTTGAAATATTTTCTCTAAATGGTTTTGCAATAGATGTCAATTGTTGTGTAATTACAACAACAGAAAGATTATAATGTCTAGCACTAAATCCCAATTTAACCAACTCACTTGTTCTATTTTTAACATTTTTTCCACTTGCACAATCATCCAATATGATTAAACTTTTGCTTCCTTTTGAAAAGTTAACTGTAAATTTTAACCAATCTTCAACATTATCTTGGTCACAAGGAATAGCAATAAAATCTTCATCTTTATCATATTTCCAATTTTCATAAGTTTTATTCCATTCAAATGTCGGACAAATTAAAAAAATATAATCAAAATAATTTTTATATTCATTTTCTATAAAATCTAAAAGATATTTTGTTTTTCCACAAGCAGTCATTCCAACAATTATCATATTAAATGGTTTAATTTCATACTTTGTTTCATTCATTTTTTATTTTTGTTGTTTATCTTGTTTTTAAAATTGGATTGAAGATAAATCTTTATTTACAATATTTAGCAATCCATCACTTATTACAAATACATAACACATTACATTTGCAGAAATAGCAGTTTTTTAATTTCTAGCAATAATCCAGACTATGTGTTTACTAATTTTTTACCAGTTCCATAAACAAAGTTGTCATCTAATGTTCTTAAATCAATACATAATGCAAAAGAATCTTTGTAGAATTTTTCAATATCCATAACTGCATCACAGTCAAAATAATTACAATGAAATATTCTAAATGCTTCTTCAAAAAATCTTCTTTTCGGAAAACCTTGGGAATATATACTATTTGGAACCCCTTCAACACTAATTTTAACATCCGTTATATTTGGATAAACAAATTGCTCACTATTTGTAATAGTTTTATTTCTAAATAATAATACAACTGCTTTCATACTTTTCCGTGGGATATTTATGGTTTCATTATGTAAAGTTGCGTTTTTATCCCATTCTACTGTTTTCATCAAAGTTACATAATTATAAGATAATGATCTTCCTGTGGTGTAATTTGTTAAAACATCAATTGCTAAATCCTGGTTTTGAATTGTTTCATATTCCAATTCTAAATTTTCCAACTTATATCCACCAACACTTTCACCACTTTGCGCTACCATAATTTCACTTGCTTTTGGGAAAGTTAAAATATATTGAAAATTATTAATCATTCCATAAGGAGCATATAATCCATGATCCGAGAGTATTTTTTCTAATTTTAAGCACTGTTTTGTTCCATAAATATCAAACATTAGTTTATCAGAAGCTTTTTCAGAATTACCACTTGTCGCTCCAGAGTCATCTTTTGAAATTAATTTTCTAAGATTTTCTCGAGCGATTCCATATTCAACCATATCTGCTCTTTCGGATTTAGTTTTCCAGAGATCTTTGTAAATTTCCAAAATAGATTCTCCACTATTATCATAAACAATTTCTCCTGCAAATTTAACGACTAGTCTTTTCTTTAACAATTTTGATAAATTATTTAAAAACCATGATTTAGTATTTGAATTTTTAAAATTAAATAACAATCTTAATGAATCGGGTACAAGGCATAGATTAGGGTTTAATTTTGGGATATCTATATAAAGGTCTTCTTCTGGATTTACTGAATTTGGATTTAAAGTTACAACATGTCTTGTTCTTATTCCTTTAATATCACTCTTTTTTGATCTTTTATATCCTGGGTATAGTTCGTTTATTCTGTTCATTTTTTATTATATAGGAAATATAAAAAAATTAAAAATTTTATTTATTTTTTTTATTTTTCTATTCTTATATTCTTTATATAAAAAGTAAGTAATTGCAATAACTAATATCCATAAATTTTTAGCAAGAAAAGAAATACCTTTTGCACCCCATGATAATATTTGAGAAATTAAATTTAAAACTGCTGAAATGACTGCACCAAAATTTTTACCTATATTTGCAATTGCTTTTGCTAATTTTCCGACTGCACTTGCACCTTTTTTCAATGCGTTTCTTGCTCCCATAACTATTACTGTAATTATACCCGCTACAGAAATAGCAACTGCTGATAAACCTGCGAGATTTTCTTTTGCCCATTTTTTAAATCTTTCTAATCTTCCAAGGTCACTTTCTTCCGCTTGTTCATTTAAAATTTGTATTCCTTCTTCACTAATTGGTTTTTCACCATTTTCAAGTCTTGTTTTATCTGCATATAATTTTGCAATTTCTGAAAAACTCTTATATATACTTTTTTGGGGTTCAGCTGTTTCTAAATCAGCTTTATTTTCCCAATATTCATATTCTCTATCAAATGATTTAATTTTTTCACGTAAAACATTTTTTCTTTCATTTTCTGATAAATCAAAATAGTCTTGACCACCAACTGGAGAGACAGCTTTTTCAAAATTTAATAAACCTCTAAATTCTCTTAAATCATCTGAATCAAATAATGATCTTCTTGGATCATTTTCATCTCTAACTAATTTAATCAAGTTATTTTCACCAATTATTCTATTAACTTCATTATCAATTTGTGAAATTGTATCTTCAACTATTTTCTCTCTCTCAGTTTTTCTCATATCATAATTTCCCTCATTAGATATTTTTTTATCTATAATAGAATCTGGTGTTTTTTTATATTCTTGTTTTGCTTTTTCTAAAATATCTCTGAATTCATTAACATAATTCGTATTCCATTTTACAAATAATTCTGGTTCATTGTCATCACTGACATTGCCAATTTTTTTATCTTTGTAAATAATTGAAAAATTACCTTTTTCATTTCTTTCAAACCTAGTTTTTTCTAACAATATTATATTATTTTCTCCATTTTTCTTTTCAGGGATGAAATCAAATATTTTTTTGAAAGTATTTTTTTTACCAAAAGTCATTGATCTTTTAACTCCCCCTAAATTTTTTAATTTTTTTAAAAAACCTTTAGACTCAGGGTCTTTAACTCTAGTTACTCTGGTGTTTTGGTCTGGGAGTAATATAGTTGTTTCTCCAGTATCTAAATTTGTATCAGCAAAATTTCCCCCACTTGTTTCTAACTCATCACGGTCCTCACTTTCTTCCTCTTCACCCTCGCGGTCTTCTATATTTCTATTATTTAATTCTATATCATCAAAACCGTTATTATCCATTTATTTTATACATTTTATACATTTTTAATATTTTCTTCTGGTATCGCAGCTTAGCTGCTCAGAGTGCTTTGCGCGATCCAAGAATTATGTTTATTGTCATAACCTAACCACTTTACCAACACCATATTTTTTCCTTTCACTTTTTTCCTTTTTAATATTTTCTCTACTTTATATAAATCGCTCACGTCATTAACAGCTGACAATTCCTGTTCATAAAATTTCCCAATGATTGGTTCTCCCTCAAGGTCTTCCACTTCATACATGTTTGGATCACCTCTAAATACTTTTAAAATTTTAAAAATTTCTTCTGTAAAATTAGCTTCATAACCTTTTTTAAATATATTCTTATATTTTGAAATTCTAACAGTATCATTAATTCTAAATTTAGGAAGAGGTAAATCTCCTAATGGATGGCCATATAGTGTAATCCACACTTGGTCTTTGTTAGATTCATTTACATCAACAGGTTTCATTAATATACTCTTGTGTTTAGTATTATTATAATTATTTACAAGGTTTTTCAAAACATTGGTCCAATGATAAGTTATATTGTTGTAGAAATATTTCCACATGGATGTTTTTAGAGTCTGATTAAATCTTTCAACTATAGCTGCTTTTTTAACAGATTTAGAGGAAAAATATTCAACATCATGATTTTTTAATATCAACTTTACTCCAACATTATAAAATTCTTTTCCTTCATCAAATTGAGCTACATTTGGGTATTTACCAAATCTTTTTTTGAATTTATTCAATAATTTACTCACAGCTAACGTCATGTTATAAGTATCTTTTCTATAAACAGGAATAGCAAACGCATATCGACTCAAAATTTCAACAGCAGTAAGAATCCAATAATAATCATCATTTTCTTTTTTATATTTTTTCATATCAATTAAATCCATTTGTATTTGATCGCTCAAGTCTTTAACAAATGTTTTTTGAAATTTATGTCTTCTAGCAATTGCTTTGTATCTTGTAAAAGTATCTTGTGTTTTTAACCAGTCTTGTACAATTTTTCTACTAACATTTAATCCCTTTGGAAGTCTGTCTTTTACTTTTTGATAAAGTCTTTCAGCAGATTGATAACCTGTTTCTGGGTTGTAATAAATGTTTCTCAACTCTTGCTCAATAAGAAACATATCAGCAAAGTTTTCTTTGTCTTTAATTTCATTCATTTATTTATTTTAATAAAAATAAATGGTGAATAACAATAAAGTTAACGATTCAGTTGAAAAAGCTGAAAGAAAATATTATGGAAAAAATTATGATTTTGTGATGAATGAAATAAAAATTTTGGATAAAAAGTTTAAAGAAAATTTTTTGAAAAAATATCCATATGCAGAAATGACAAAATTTTATTTTGAACATTATATTAATAAAGATGGAAGTTGGGAAAAAACAATAACATATTTCAAAAACAATGAATATATTTCAACAGACATAAATTCAGACACTTTCAAAAATGATGCAAATATGACAAAATATTTAACAATAAATAAACCTGTTGAAAAATTCCCAAAAATATGGACCGCTTGTGGGAAAATTCAAGAAATTCCAAAATCTAATCCATTAACTGTTGAAGGATTTACAATTTATGATCAATATCCTGATCACTTAATATTAAATTACCCAATTTAAAATTTTAGAATTTATGTTAATAATAGAGATTATTTTTTATCTAGATTACCATTATTAGATATAACCACTAAATATTGGATAGGAAATTGGAATGACGACGAAAGTTATTATAGAGTTTGTTTTTCAGTTTATTGTGCTACTTATTGTTGTGGAATTTCAATTCAACATTTAACTCCATCCAAAGACGTTTTTCCTATTATAACATCAATTATGAGATTTCATTTGTATTTTACTGTGAGAAGACTTTTAAGAAGAATGGATGGTGGAGAAAAAATGTCAGACATTAGTAGAGAATTTTCTGCAAATAAATTTTATAGAAACAATGAACATATTAGAAGAAAAATGATTTATAGACAAAAAGGTGGGGTTGTTTATCAATTATATCCAGAATCATTCAAAAATGACTACAAAAGATATATTCCAATAAAAAGTAATGGTTTTACAAAAATTGGAATTCAATATTTAAATCAATATATTGAAGCATTTATTTATTCTATATTAGGTAGTCAAGCTAGAACAAAGCAATCTATTTTTAGTAACAGAGCTAGTGCATTAGAAACTCAAAAAGAATTTAGAAAAATTTTTGAAGATAGTGTAATAAATTATGATACAGCAACCTGGATAAATAATATGAATACAGCTATAACCGCGACAAATGTGGTTTTAAATACAGCTATAAGTCCAACTTTATGGTTAATTCCAAGCAGTCTAATAATTTTAAAAAATCCTATTGAAGGATATAATAAATTAAAAGTTTCTGATGAAAATATGGTTTTTGGGGTTAACGAAAATTTAAATTATTACGGTCCAGTCAACTCAAAATTACAGGGAAACGAAGTAAATAAAAAATATAACAAAAATGAAATAAATAAAAATGACAACAAAAATGAAATAAAGAAAAAAGATATAAAGAAAAAAGACAACAAAAATGAACCCAAAGAAGACAACAAAAATGATAACAAAAATAATATGTTAAAAGACATTTCAAAAACACCCATTGGGCCAAGCGAAAATTTATGGATTTTATCTTTTTCAATAGTTGGAGGAGTTTTAATTGCAAAATATTTATTATAAAATAAATGACAATATCTTTAAAAATTTTTATCCCAAAAAATGAAACCGGTGACGGTTGTGAAAAAACAATTGCATTAGACGAACCAATAATGTTAAACAATTGTTCAGAGGTTTTTGTAAAATCTATAAGTATTTTTTGGAATTATAATAATTTGGATGCAAATATTCATCATTATACCTATAATAATACAAAAATTGGATTCAAAGATGGGTATTATACCTTTAATATTTTAAAAACAGAATTTGAAAATGTTGGAAAAATAGAATTGGAACAAATTGATTTTTCAGGAAAATGTACAATAAAATCCGATAAAGAATTAAATTTACAAACATTTGCGCCCATACTAGGATTTCCTGTTAATAAAGTTATATCTCCAAATACATTAACTGAAAGTGACAATGAAGTAAATATCAACAATAATTTGGAATATGTAAACATAAGTTGTAACATGATTGACAAAAGTAAAAATTTTGTAAATGGAAAAAAAACTGACATTCTTATACAAATTCCGATAACAACACAACAAACACTAAAAGGTAGTATTTCTAGAATTTATCCTCCCTCCGAAGACAAAGGGGTTAAATTATCAAATGGAATTTATAATGAAATAAAATTCAAAGTGGAAGGAAACAATGGTGATTCAATTGGAAATGTTTTATTAGAAGTCAAAATTAAATAATTTTGTTATTATAAAATAAATGAGTTTATTTTATGGATATGAAAAAGTTAACGATAATATAAAAACAGGAGGTTTACCAACAACAGGAGGGGATATGACAGGAAACATTAACATGGGTTCTCATCATATAATAACATCAGTTGACCCAATAGAAAATTCACATTTAGCAAGAAAAAAATACGTTGATGACCATGTCTCAAACCATACAACAACTTCAGCAGCAAAGCTGTTTCTATCAAAAACAGGAGAAACAATGGTGGAAAATATTATCATGGGGGATAATAAAATTACAACAAATGCGAATCCTATAAATGACAAAGACCTTTGTAGGAAGAAATACGTTGACGACAATTTAAACATTCTCAAAAAGGATGTTAGTTTTTCAATGTTGAAAGATAATTTTTCTTTGAAATTCCATAATTTATATTTTGTTGAATATAATTCAGTTTATGATTTGTTGTTTGAAAGAAACGGTGGAAAAGTATAAGAACTAATTGATTATGGAATTGAAGGAAACAATTTTAAACAAACAACAAAAAGTCTTCAACCTTCCTTGTGTTTAGAAAGTGAAAAAGAAAATAATAAATATTTTTTAAAATTTAATAACAATAGAATGATTTCAAATTCCAATATTAATCCAATATCAGGAAAAAAAGATATTGTAAATGTTTTTGTTGTTTATAAATTGAATTCTGTTCCTTCATCTGGAAGTAGTTGGTTAAAAGGAGGAATTTTTGGACATGATAATGGAGGTTATGATAAATTTGTTTGTTTTGCAAATCCATCCACAAAAGAATTAGTTATTGCTGGAGATAGTGCTGATTTTTTTGGTATTGGTTCAAATCATGTAAATCATAAAGCACCAATTGCTGCTTTTAAATCAAAAGCAAATTCTGGAGTTTTAAATAAATGGATATGTTTAAGTGTTCATTGGGATATGTATACAACACCAAATAATAATGAAAGTAGTGTTTATTGTAATGGAAAAAAGTTAACATCTTTTACATCCAAAACTGTTTCAGGAGATACAACTTTAACAATTGGCGATATAAAAAACAACACAAATTCACCTTTTGATGGATCAATATCTTTCTTTTCAATTTTAAAACACGAAAAAATGACAGAAAAAGAAATTTTGTTTTATCATTATGTTCTTTGTAATTTATACAGCGTTGATCATGATCCTATAAATATATGAAACTGTATAAAAATGTATAAAAATAAATGAGCGTTATATTTGATGAAGATTTTAGTTCAAAAACACAAAGTGAAAAAAATTTCTTATTAAATGAGTTTGATAAAAAATTATCTTTAATAGGCGGAACAATGTCTGGAAATATTGTAATGAGAAATAATAAAATTGAAACAACTTTGGATCCTACAGGTGATAAACATTTAGCTAGAAAAAAATATGTTGACGACCAAGATAAAACAAAATTATCCCTGACTGGTGGAAACATGACAGGAGATTTGGATATGGGAAATCATCATATACTTCACGCAGCAAATTATTCTCCTTCTTATAATAATCATGTTGTGAATAAAAAATACGTTGACGGCCTAGTGACACCAAATACAATTGCAAATATTTATAATTTACAAATGGATGATGAAGGAATTTTTGATGTAAAAGATGATGTTAATTATATTGAATACACGAGTAACACTGGAAGTAATAAAAAGGTTGAAAAACTTTTGAATTTGTCAAGAAAAAAAGATTGGAATTTCAAACAAGATGATACAAACAAACAACCATTTTTCCAAAAATCCACAATTAATAATAATTTTTATTGTGTTCAATACCTTGTGTCAAACAGCAACAATTTACATTTAACTTGTGAAGAAAATATTTTAAGCTATCAATACTTGAATTTTTACTTTGTATATGGTTTAAAATCATTAAATTCATCTAACAATGAGGTGTCGTTGTTTAAAATCATAGATAATGAAACAGTAAGTCAACCACATCCTTCTAGTTTTGGTATTTCTTATCGTAATTCATTATTATATATCACAAATTCATCCACGTATTCAATTTCAAATGACAGATGGCAATTGAAAGCAAATGCAATTCAAATAAACAAATTAATATGTCTTTCTGTTCATTGGGATCAAGGTAACGTTGGTGGTGATAAAAAAGGAAATCTTTATGTGAATGGAAAAGAAATTGTTTCTTTCTATACAACTGCTAGAAAGTATCACACTCCAAATATGAAATTTTATCTTGGATCAAAAAATAAAGACCATGGAAAAATGGATGGGGAAATATTATATGTATATGTTTCAACAAGAAAAATGAAATATCCAGAAATTGTTTTAAACCATTATCTTCTTTGTAAAAAATATGGTGTTGATTTTGACGAAGATGAAATATTAAAATATATAACTAAATAAATTTTGAATAACTTTTAAATAATTTTAAATAACTGCTTGCACGCAGCTTTGCTGTTTGAGGTTATTTAAAATTTACTTGAGCTGCTTTGCAGTCCTTTTAGGTTTTATTTAATTTTATTAATAAATACACTTCAATAACTTTTAAATAATTTTGAATAAATTCTAAATAAAAAAATTAAATTATAAATAAATGAGTGAACAGGGTGAAACAAGTAAACAATCAAGTAATGAAAAAGTAACAGCAGTTGAAAAATCTGAAAAAACAAAAGACCCAAAAAAAGTTGAATTGGGGAAAAAATTAGCAAAAATTTCAAGAGAAGCAAAAGAAAGAAAAGCAAGACAACGACGAGAAGCAGACCTCAAACTTGAGCGAAGTGAACGCGGACAAAGCGGCCGTAGTTTTGCAAAAGAAATAAATGATTACATAGATTTCAGGTATTTTGTTGGTGGTGTGACAATTGTTGCCGCACTTGGAAGTTTATATTATGCATATAAAAATGACAAAATACAAATGAAACTATTTGAAAGAAGCGAAAAACTTGAGCGAAGCGACCGTGAAGATAGTGAAAGTGAGCAAAGCAAAAGTGATCAAAACGAACGTGAACTCAAAGACAAAAAAGTTAAGACTAATAAAAATGATTATGAAATTACTAAATGTAATCGCCCTTCGGGCTCAGCACCAAAGGCGCAACCATCACGCTTCGTGACGGCTACACCGTGTTCTATAGAAAACCTGTGAAAATCTGTAAGAAAATAAAGTTTGCAAAAAAAATTTTTATATGTATAAATAAATGGGTGAAATGAATAGAAAAGAAGTTATGAATGAATTATATGATTCTACAATAATTACACTGGGTGCTGTTGGAGTTGGAATGATAACAAGAAAAGTAATTAGTGATGATTTATCAACTCCATCTAGTTTAGTACCAACTTTAAAACTAGCAGCAGCTGTGGGATTATCATCGCTTGCAGTTAAATATGCTCAAGACAAAAAATGGATTCCTTCTGATCCCTTCAAATCATAAACAGTCTTAAAAAATATAAAAAATAGGAAAATATAAAAATAAATGGAAACAGTAGTTGGAGGATTATTTAATGCAGTTGCTTTTGCAGGTGCTGGATTTTTATTTTCAAAATTAAATCATTCTGGATATGAAAAAGAAATAAAAAGACATAATGAAGCAATGGAAAAACTTAGTAGGGATAAGGAAAAATGGTACGAAGATCAAGTAAAAAGAAAACAAGAAATTGAAAAATTAAGACAACAATTATCTGATGCAAATGCTGACATAAATAAAACAAACATGTCTTTGAAAAATCTTGCTGAAATTAATAATCGTTATAAATATTTAAAAGAAGAAGCAAATGAAGAAGATGAAAAAGAACCAAAATTAGAAGATTGCTATAAACCTTCAGATGAAATGAAAGAATATCAAAATGTTTTTTTTCTTGTTGGTCTTTCGGGGGGTTATGTAGTTTATAAATTTTTGTGAAAATTTTTCTTTAAAAAAAAAAAATCTCTTAAATAAATGGAAAACCATTATCAACAAAAAACATTTAAACAATTGTGGAATATTGCAAGAGAAAGAAAAATAAAATATTATAAAACTTTTAACAAAAATCAGCTTGAAGAAATGCTGAGATTTGAAATTAGCAAACCAAATGAAAAGTATGAGAAATATTGTAGAGAAAAAATGAAAAATCCAATCCCAGTAATAGTTATAAACAGAGAAACAGGTGAAATCTTAAATTTTAAAAGTCTTAGATCTGCTGCAAAAAATTTTAATAAAAATGCGGGAAGTATTAAACATATAATAAAAACAAAAAAAGATTTGAAATTTAATGATCAATCATTTTTGGTTTTTTATGACTGTTGAAAAATTTTGATTTTTTTTTAAATTTTTTTTAAGGGAAAATTATTATATAAATAAAAGATAATAAAATATGAACCGTGTTAACTCAAAAAAATATATTAAAAAAAATATATATGAAGACCAAGGTTTGCTGAAAGATTTCAGCTTTTATGATGATGAAGACTATTTATTTTATGTTTTTTCTGAAAAAATTGCTAAACTTTCAGGTGATGGGGAATTATTACCACATCATGAATTTTTGATAAATTATAAAGAAAAATTTTGTATTTTCAATGATTTTGAAATTGATTACAAAACTGGAGAAAAAATTTATACTACAACTTACAAAATTATTTTATTTCCAAGTTTAAAAAAATTATATTCATCATTTAATATTTTTATATTTACTAAAATTCAAGATTTTTAATGCGCATGCATTTAAAATAAAAATCAATTGATTTTTATTTTTTTTAAAATTTTTTTTTCTTTTAAAAAAATAATTATATAAATAAAGAATGAACACAACAAGAAATTTATTGGACGAAGATGTCCCAAATATTAATACTCCTTTATTAAAACCAAAAAAAATTTTAAAAAATAATTTTGTTGAAAAATCAAAAGAAAAAGCAAATAATTTGTTAGATAAATCTAAAGAAGAATTGCTTAATTTATTTGATAAATATAGAAATAACGCAAATAAAAGAGTTGGAAAAATAACAAATTGGTATAATAAATTAAAAAATAATTTTTCAGATATATTTGACAAAATACAAGGTAAAGTTTTAACCCCGACTGCAAAATTTAAATTGGATAAAGAAGCTTTGAAAGTAACAAAAAGATATGAAATGGATTTGAAAAAATTTGAATTATCTTTATATGACCCTTTAAGTTTGTTAAAAAAAATAAAACCATTGGTGATTGAAAAATTCCAAAAAAATCCAAGCACAAAACAACAAATAACTCTTGAATGTTTAATGGAAAAAACAAATCCAGCTACAGGAGAAACAACCATAGATAAAACTCATTTTCATAGTTATTATGAAGAAATTTTTGATGGAAGTAATTTCGATGAAATATATGAAAAAATGACTCAAAAAATTATTTTAAGTTTTGAAATATTTATGTCAAATTCGAGTTTGTGGAAATTTAAAAAATCTTTGAAAATAATTCTCAATATTAATGATATTAAAAGATTACTTGCTTCATCTTATATTCCTTTACCAGAGTTTTTAAAAAATAAAAAAGCAATTATCAACCCAGAAAATGATGATCAAAAGTGTTTATTGTGGTGTGTTGTAATAAGTGAACTTTTGAAAACTAATCCTAACTTAAAAAATCCTGGAAGAATTACAAAAATTTTAAAAAAGAAAGCTGAAAGTTTTAATGTGAAAGATATTAATTTTCCTTGTGGATTTTCTGATATTGATAAATTTGAAAAAAATAATAACATTGCAATTAATTTATTTGGATACAATGAAGAAAAAAGATTTGGAAATAAAAATCATGAAATTTTTCCTTTGAGAGTAAGCAAAAAAGACAATCATGTGAATATATTATTAATAGCAAATGATAATGGTGATAAACATTATTGTTTAATTAAAAATAAGAGCAGATTATTTTCAAGTCAATTTAGTAAAAATAAAGGAAAAAACTATATTTGTAACAATTGTTTACAACATTTTAGTAAAGAAAATGTTTACAAAACTCATTTAGAATATTGTAAAGAGTATGAATGTGGAAAAACTGTTTATCCAAATAAAGGAGAAAAATTAAATTTTAAAAATTATGAAAGAATGCATGATATTCCATTTGTAATTTACGCAGATTTTGAATGTAATCTGAAAAATATAGATGAAAATATTGGAGACAAAACAAAACAATTTCAAAAACATAAACCATTTGGATATTGTTATTTGATAAAATGTTTTGACGATAATTTATTTAAATCAAAATTAATAAAATATACTAAATCTGATGATGATGAAGATATTTCATTAAAGTTTGTAAAAAGTTTAGAAAATAATATTAAAGAAATATATGAGAAATTTAAATTTCCAAAAAAGATAATATTAAGTGAAAAAGATAAAGTAGATTTTAGATTAGCTGAAAATTGTTATGCTTGTGGAATTACATTTGGAATAACAGAAGAAAAACATGAAACATCTGAAAAATACGAAAAAAATGATGAATGTGATGAATGCGATGAATTTGAAAAAATGGATGAATTATATATGAATGATGAAATTTCTTCAGAAGAATTTAAACAATATTTAGAAGACAGAGAAGACAAAGAAAACAGAGAAAACAAAGACAAAAACAAAAATAAGATAAACAAAAAGAGGATAGATAAACTTAGAGATCATTGTCATTATACAGGAAAATATCATGGAGCTGCTTGTGATAGTTGTAATACAAAAATGAAAAAACCAAAATTTATTCCAGTTATATTTCATAATTTACAAAATTATGATAGTCATTTGTTTATAAAAAATCTTGGTGTTTCAGAAGGCGAAATTAATTGTATACCAAACACTGAGGAAAAATATATTAGTTTTACAAAAGAAATTATTGTTGGTAAATTTAAATCCGAAAAAATAATAACAGAAAAACAACTTCAAAGTAAATGTAGAGATAATATTATTGAATGTGAAGAATTACCATCAACCAGCGAAGACACAAAATATAAAATTAAAGAAATTGTTGAGATAAAAAAACAAATTAGATTCATTGATAGTTTTAAATTTATGCAAACTAGTTTAGCAAATTTAGTTAAAAATTTAGATAAAAATTAATTAAATATATTAAATAAATTTTATAAAAATGAAGAAAAAAGAGAATTATTAACTAGAAAAGGTGTTTTTCCATATGATTGGTTTAATAATATTGAAAAATTAAAAGAAGAAAAACTACCTGATATTGGAGAATTTTATTCTAAATTAAATGATGAAAATATAAATGAAGAAGATTATGAGCATGCACAAAATGTTTGGAATAAATTTAATATTAAAAATATGAAAGAATATCATGATTTATATTTGAAAACTGATGTAATTTTATTAGCTGATGCTTTTGAGAATTTTAGAAAAGTTTGCAAACAAAATTATAAATTGGATCCTGCTTGGTATTATACATCACCTGGTCTTGCATGGGATGCAATGTTGAAAATAACAAAAATTGAATTGGAATTGTTGTCTGATCCCCAAATGTATCTCATGATTGAAAAAGGAATCAGAGGTGGAATTTCAACGATTGTAAAAAGATATGCAAAAGCAAACAACAAATATATGGAAAACAAATATAATTCTGAAGAAGATAGTGTTTATCTTCCATATTTGGATGCAAATAATTTATATGGTTGGGCAATGAGTAAAAAACTTCCTGTGAGTCATTTCAAATGGATGAATAAAAATGAGTTAAATAATTGGAAAAACGGCGGAGCCGACCGTTCCGGTAGTTGTATTTTAGAAGTTGATTTGGAATATCCAGAAGATTTACATGATTTACACAATGAATATCCTCTTGCACCAGAAAGAATAAAAGTTGGAAATGTTGAGAAGTTAATACCAAATTTGAATAATAAAGAAAAATATGTTTTGCATTGTGAAAACTTGAAATTGTATGAAAAGTTGGGATTAAAAATTACTCGAATTCACAAGGGTGTTAAATTTTATGAAGAAAATTTTATGAAACAATATATTGATTTGAATACAAATTTGAGAACAAATGCAAAAAATGATTTTGAAAAAGATTTTTTCAAATTGATGAATAATTCAGTATTTGGAAAAACAATGGAAAATGTGAGAAATAGAGTTAATATAGAATTGGTTAATAGACAAGAAAAAGCATTAAAACTATTTTCAAAAACTAATTTTGACAAAAGAACTATATTTTCTGAAAATTTAATTGCGGTTCATATGTATAAGAGTAAAGTTAAACTAGATAAACCAATATATTTAGGAATGAGTATATTGGATTTATCAAAAACCTTAATGTATGATTTTCATTATAATTATATCAAGAAAAAATATGATGAAAATGCAAAATTGCTTTTTACCGATACAGATAGTTTAATGTATGAAATTAAAACTGAAGATTTTTATAAAGATATTTCTCCAGATGTTAAAAAGATGTTTGACACAAGTAATTATTCAAAAGATCATAAAAGTGGAATAAAAACTGGAATAAACAAAAAAGTAATTGGAATGATGAAAGATGAGTGTGGAGGAAAACAAATAGAAGAATTTGTAGGTTTGAGAGCAAAATTATATGCTTATAAAATGTGTGGAGGTGAAAAAGAAGAAAAGAAATGTAAGGGTGTTAAAAAAAATGTTATTAAAAATGAAATTACATTTCAAAATTATAAAGATTGTTTATTTAATGAAGAAGATCAAACAAGAAAAATGAATTTGATAAGACATAGGAAACATGACTTGTATACAGAAAGTATTGAAAAAATTGCATTGTCAGCAAAAGATGACAAACGAA
The DNA here is from genome assembly GCA_030142905.1 of Heliopora coerulea. Classification (NCBI taxonomy): domain Eukaryota; kingdom Metazoa; phylum Cnidaria; class Anthozoa; order Scleralcyonacea; family Helioporidae; genus Heliopora; species Heliopora coerulea. The sequence continues at coordinate 280,213 of JASJOG010000071.1, read as the reverse complement.
ACATACTTGAAAATAAAATTGACACAATTGCATTTGGTTATTACATGAATGAAATGATTGACACTTATGAGAATATATTTGGATTTAAACCGTAAAATAATTTATCAGCGAAGCTGTTTAGCAAATGGACTTATTGTTTAAAATTCTGTCAATAAAAAGGGAAACCCCCCACGACACTTTGAAAAATTTTGACCAAATTTGAAAATGTGTTAGAACCCCTGAAAAAGTGTGCTAGAATCCCCGAGAAGTTGGACCCGGTTTGAACCAGATTTGATGACGTCATTGGAATGATTGCCAGGTTTTGAGAAACCTGAAGTAATTTCTTGGAAATTTAGAATGATTGACAGGTGATGAGAAACCGGAAGTAAATTTGAAAAAATGTGCTAGAACTCCCGAAAAAAGTGTGCTAGAACCCGCATTATACAGACTACTGAAACACGTTTGGAATCTACGCAATAGTAATCTTCACAACACCAACATACGATGGTCCATCCTCGACAAAGTTCCTACCTTCCGAAATGGGTCCCAGCGATGCAACCTTTGCCTCACCGAGAAGTATAATTTTCCAAAATATCCCACACCTAAACAAAAAAGAAACGAACTGCTGTCGAATTGCCGTCACATAAACAAATTCCTCCTCCGCAACTATAAAGACACACCGCCGGACAATTAACAAATTTCTCAAGTTCCTGAAGAATGACGCCACCGCACCCTGAAAAGCATAAAAGGGACAATGTAGTTAAATGTAATTTCTCGTCTGATGATCGCGTAAGCGTGAAACAACTTGTAACGGCAGCTGCTCAAAGCTTAGACATTAACCAAATAGACTATATATATATATATATATATATATATATATATAGATAGATAGATAAGTGAGATTTTATTAAAGATCGTACGAAGAGAGTGCTCAATACCAAAGTAGAGCGAATACAATAGCAAGACAAGGTAAACTTGGGTTACTTCATAAAAATTTACTACAAATTTGTTTCGTATGGCAAGCTGGGCTTGCCACACTCGTCAGGTAGTGATCGCATGTGATGTAGTTGCCTAGGAGACTTGATAGTGCCTATTGAGATTATGTCATACAATAAAGAGGTGAATTAATAAATATTACAGAGCAAGTGCTTTTTCCTATGCCTACAAGTTGTGATTAGTTCGTTTCTGGAATTTAATGAGCTTAGCTCAGGATGGCAGATGATAAGAAATTTTTCATGCAAACATAAATTACATTTTTTTGTGCTGCTGGAATATGCTTTACACCGTCTGATAATTTGCCACTTCAACGAAAATTTGATGTTATTGTCCCTTAACTTCCAAATGTGTTTGCTCAGGGCCGTGCTATTTCTCTGAGTCGGGTTTCTAAAGGAGCTCGTGTGATTGTTATATCGGGACTTGAAGGTGCCTTCAGTGATACCGATGTAGGTCTCAACTTTGTTGTTGTCTTCTCTCTTTACCGTTGCTTGGTATACAACTCCGTCTGTTAAGCACTTTCCGGTTAGCGGGCAGGATTCTTTATGGCGGCAGTTACAACTTGGAGAGTCGGGTGGATTGGGTTGAGTCTGGGCTTCTTTGCTGAGTATGTGTTTGTTGTGGGATGCGATGATGTTTGTGACGTTTGGCATGCAGCTGTAGCTTAATTTCAAAGTGTTCCGATTAAATATTTTGTGAAGCGGGTGGTTTGATGGAAAGGACTCGTCGACGATCTTTAAGAATTTGTGACCTATGTTTGTGTGGACAGTGGCGTTGAATGGTGGGTTGTACCATATGATGTTTCTGCTTCTGTTTCTCGGATGTTTTGGTTTTGGTGGTTCGGGTTTGAAGTTGAGTTTGTAGTCATAGCCGCTTCTTTTTAGGGCTTCCTGGTATGGTGGGGTTGCGGAGTCAAATGAATGCTTGTCGGACGAGATATGGGATAGACGTTTATTAATGTTTTCTGGTATGCTGCGTAGTACTGAAGGTGGGTGATTGCTGTGGCGGTTGACGTATTGCAAGACGTTTCCTGGCTTTGTGAAGGGCTTGTAACTCGGGGATGATAGATCTAATGTGACGTCTAGATAATCAACGCATTTCTTGTTAGCTTCGATGGTTAGTTTTAGGTTGTGTTCTCTAAAAGTTCTACAAATACATTTCTTTATGATTTCTATTTCTCTTGGTGTTTTGTTCAATGCGGCTAGCCCGTCATCTCTGTAGAGGCCGATGTTGTTTCCCGCAGCTGGTGCTAATTGTGACAAGAGATACGATCCCACGAGTTCGCATGTTTCGGCCCCATCAAAACTGACCATGGTTACGTCAAAAAGCGAGTTGGATGATCTTTTGCAACGTGGTGCAAAAGATCATCCAACTCGCTTTTTGACGTAACCATGGTCAGTTTTGATGGGGCCGAAACATGCGAACTCGTGGGATCGTATCTCTTGTCACAATTAGCACCAGCTGCGGGAAACAACATCGGCCTCTACAGAGATGACGGGCTAGCCGCATTGAACAAAACACCAAGAGAAATAGAAATCATAAAGAAATGTATTTGTAGAACTTTTAGAGAACACAACCTAAAACTAACCATCGAAGCTAACAAGAAATGCGTTGATTATCTAGACGTCACATTAGATCTATCATCCCCGAGTTACAAGCCCTTCACAAAGCCAGGAAACGTCTTGCAATACGTCAACCGCCACAGCAATCACCCACCTTCAGTACTACGCAGCATACCAGAAAACATTAATAAACGTCTATCCCATATCTCGTCCGACAAGCATTCATTTGACTCCGCAACCCCACCATACCAGGAAGCCCTAAAAAGAAGCGGCTATGACTACAAACTCAACTTCAAACCCGAACCACCAAAACCAAAACATCCGAGAAACAGAAGCAGAAACATCATATGGTACAACCCACCATTCAACGCCACTGTCCACACAAACATAGGTCACAAATTCTTAAAGATCGTCGACGAGTCCTTTCCATCAAACCACCCGCTTCACAAAATATTTAATCGGAACACTTTGAAATTAAGCTACAGCTGCATGCCAAACGTCACAAACATCATCGCATCCCACAACAAACACATACTCAGCAAAGAAGCCCAGACTCAACCCAATCCACCCGACTCTCCAAGTTGTAACTGCCGCCATAAAGAATCCTGCCCGCTAACCGGAAAGTGCTTAACAGACGGAGTTGTATACCAAGCAACGGTAAAGAGAGAAGACAACAACAAAGTTGAGACCTACATCGGTATCACTGAAGGCACCTTCAAGTCCCGATATAACAATCACACGAGCTCCTTTAGAAACCCGACTCAGAGAAATAGCACGGCCCTGAGCAAACACATTTGGAAGTTAAGGGACAATAACATCAAATTTTCGTTGAAGTGGCAAATTATCAGACGGTGTAAAGCATATTCCAGCAGCACAAAAAAATGTAATTTATGTTTGCATGAAAAATTTCTTATCATCTGCCATCCTGAGCTAAGCTCATTAAATTCCAGAAACGAACTAATCACAACTTGTAGGCATAGGAAAAAGCACTTGCTCTGTAATATTTATTAATTCACCTCTTTATTGTATGACATAATCTCAATAGGCACTATCAAGTCTCCTAGGCAACTACATCACATGCGATCACTACCTGACGAGTGTGGCAAGCCCAGCTTGCCATACGAAACAAATTTGTAGTAAATTTTTATGAAGTAACCCAAGTTTACCTTGTCTTGCTATTATATATATATATATATAAATATATATGTAACGAAATTAACCAAATAAATGTAACGAAAGTATCACAGATATGGCATAGATGTATAGAGTGTTCGATACCGTAATAAGCAGAGCGAAAACGCAAATCAAAGGCAAATTTTTGTTTGCTGTCGCTACTCCGAGTTTCACGCGCTTAGGCGATCGTCAGTTGCCTGATGATCGCCTAAGCGCGTGAAACTCGGAGTAGCGACAGCAAACAAAAATTTACCTTTGATTTGATATATATATATATATATATATATATATATATATATATATATATATGAAATAAATAAGCTTAAAATTCTGGGTTGTTACTATGAGTAACAACCCAGAATTTTAAGCTTATTTATTTGATATATCTGCTCTATCTTACAAGATATTGAGCACTCTACATAAAGTCAATATAGAAACTGATTGTATTGTGTATATATATATATATATATATATATACATTTATATATATCTTCTTATTAATATATATATATATATTTATTTATTTAATATATATATATATATATATATATTTATATATTTATATATATACATGCAGACAAATTATTCAATACTACGAAAATTTTTCTCCCTAGTAACCACGCGTGTAAAAGGACTCCACGCACACCGAGATTAGTATCCTCTCTAGCTAGGGCCTTCGGCCCTCACACCGCGTTTCGCGCGGTGGGCGAGGGGACTATATTTCTGCTAAAATTACAAAAAGTTATGCTAATAAAAATCCTATATTTGATTTAAAATTACTAATGATCACGTGCTTACAATATTAAAAGGCAATACTTTTAATTTTTTTCCTCCTTTCCATCCTTCATCCTCCATTTACTTCTCCTCCCCATCTTCAACCAAGGCCTTAGCCTGAACCTTGTCTTCATCATCCTGATACTTAACCAAAGGCTGAGCAAGCCTTATTTTCATTTTCTTTCTGCCTCTCATCCTGTTCCTAACCCTGACTCTGATCATAATTATAATACTCAGTCTACTATCAGTATTTTTTCACAGTCTGGTTCTCTTCCGTGGATATAACTAGCTCTGTACACAAATTAAAATTCGCATACGTTTATGGAACATGAATATTTTGTGAACAGAGTAAATTTTGAATCATCATTACCAATCTGTTTTAAAAATTTTGTTTCCAGATCTTTCGAATGCTGAGGCAGCAATGGAGCGACCATCTTTGATTGAAAGAATTATGCAGACGCCTGAAACACTTTTGTCTCCTGAATCATCTCAACTCTCGGCTGGTAAGTTGTTGAATGTGGCCAATTCACCGAAGCCAGTAAGATTTGAAAGTTGATTAGGAAATATCCTCGAAATTAGGAAGAATATGTTGGGTTGTCTATGCGTCATTTCACTGCAGGAATTATCAAGTTCTTTAAACATTGAGGCGTAACCAGGAATTTTGAAAGGCACGGGCCTAGTCATTTCGGGTGCAACAGACCGACCTGGCTTATAGAAATGGGGGAAAAAAATTATCGCTAACTGGGCAGATTCAATACTTCTGATAAAAAGGGCAGGGGTCATAACCGCGTCCCAACACCCCTGAAGTTGCGCTCCTGTAACATTGCTCCCTCCGTCCCTTGTTTATTACCTGTTTAACGTAATCTCTTAGTTCGAAACACAGAAAATCTAGAGATGCATAGGTAGGTTTGAGTATAACCGTTTTAAGGTAACCTGTGTTCCCGCTACCCAGTATCCTGATGTCACATAACTTTTCACTGTCTTAAAACACTTTCCTGTGTACAAGTGACGACTTTTCGAACTCTCCAGCTGACTTCGGTTTAATTCGTCGTGGACTTTCTAATCTTCCGTAGATCAAAGGAGATTATCACTCCCCTCACAGACTAATATAATTGATTGCTGAGCAACAGTTAGTGTTAAGGCAGCAATATGCTATTGATAATTGTGGGTCATAAAGAAGTCGAACTCACGAATTCATGGATTGGAAATTTAAGCAAGCCCTGCCTTTTATCCCTTGTTGAAGTTTTCCACTCGAAAATTAAGCCTTGCTCCGACCATGGTATTTAAACTTTGTTCCGTGAAAGTTCTTAAGCAGCTTTTCTGTGAAAATGATTTTAAGAACTTTTTTCCTTCTTGACAACATTATTTTAGTGTGGTGATTGTTATATTGTATAACATCAGTCACAAAATGTCATGGAATGTTCTCTATTTCTTCCTTCACCACCAAACTGCATCCAATTAACCATCATCATTCTGGTCTACAGGTTTTGTTACCTTGACTACAACCTTGGCAAGATTCACAGCTTTCTTTCATATTTTGAATTATTGGTGTCTTAGTTCATTTTAGAGCTATCTTGCCATCCTGCTCTTCGGAACCTCACTTAGGGTTGTCCAGGGGTCACCCATTTCTGTACCTCAGTGGTTTTTCACTTCTAAAGCAGGACCAGTTGAGGGCTTTCCTGGTTAGTGGGAGCCAATATCCGCCATGACAAGCGTCAAATTCGCAATTATTTTTTATGCATTAAAGGACTTGGACGATTGACGTTATTCTTTCAACAGAATTGTATTTAGACTTTATTTTACATGTGTTTGGGGGGAAGGCTCCGAGATGAAGCTTGTCATGTTTTAAAAGGATAAGGTTGATAGAAGGCTTGAAGAAAGAATAGATAAAGATACTGAGCTTCTTTTGTTGATCGTAAGAGTCTTTCGTGAGATAAACCAGGAACACGGCGCATGCTGTCAGGAGTCATACTCTACATGTGCGCTGGATATACTTACTGTTTAGAGGAGAAATGTCTTAGACCGACGGAGAGACACATGCACAATCTACAATTCAATTTCCAGGTTTTACAATGAACGTGCCGCTGCCTGACTAGCTAGAATTAAAAGGAAACCTTTAAGAAAACTGGAAGAAGTTGTAACAAGTATGGAACGCTTATGAGACCGTCACTAAGTTAAATAATAAAGATAGTACCGTATCGCTACCTTTATTACCTGCATAGGACAAAATGCACTAGAAATACACAACGGTTGGCCATTTCAATCAGAAGATGTGAAACAAGACATTAATAAAGTCCTAGAACTGTGGAATAGCTACTGCAATGGCAAGACAAATGTCATATACGGACGTTACAAATTTAAAAATTGATTCCAATGCTAGGAAGAGTCTATTGATTAATATGCACCTGCAATGTGTACACTTTTCAGTGGCCGCACTAGCTACAGACCGTCCATCTGCAGGGTAGAACAGAATCACCACACCTGGCTGTCTTGTCAGACTTCCTGCCTACTTAAAGGAATATACTACATGATATAACTCTTAACGTTATTTATATTGTTTGTCAAAAAAAGGTTTTGGAAAGAAAAGATGTAACGTTATGTACTTTACACGAAGTATTGGTTCAAATAAGGCTCTAACAGCCAATCAGGGGCTTTATTTTACATGCGCTCGGGGGCCACTACTTCTAGATGTAGCTCGCCATGTTTTAAAGTACAAAATCGCACGTGCAAACAACCCTTTAGGCTGGCTGACCTAATAAAAAATGCTCTGCTGACTAAGGAACCTGGCGTTCCTCTTGTTATATTTCGCCAGTAAGGCTACGTTTTTCTTTTATGTTATATTCTGTTTTAAAACTAGCCATTGATAACTCCGACATTAAAACACTCATCAGGTTCCTTAGGCTACCACCAACCCCAGCTAATCTTGAAGACAATCGGAGGGTGAGTTTCCACGGGCAGTTGACGGTGGTCACTGAAAATTCGTACCAAGTAAGCTGGCTTCTATTTATCACAAAGAACGGTCATTTCTGCAGTAATCTCGAACTTTGTCAAACAGAATTTACATAGGAAGTCCTATTTATACGACACTAGTCTCTTTTGCCTTAAGCCTACATTGAGGTTGTTTTTTACTGCCGTGAGATCATATTATTTTTGTTACGCAGGTTCTATTCTTGACTCGTTGATGATGAAAGTGAGATTTTTGGTCAAAGTATCTAGCCTTAACCTGCAAGTATCGAAGGAGCTTCTGAAACGTTCACATTGTTTAAACACGTTTAACTCGTCCACTTGGTTTTGTTGTGCCGCTCTTTGTTCCACTAATCTTAGATTATCATTAAAAATTTCTGCTCATGTATATCTCTGAGGATGATTATGAAATTGTTCCGCTAATACTTTCGAATTTCGCATCAATTACGTGCCATGCATTTGTATGTAAATTTCACGATATGACTGTGAGAAGACTGTGATCTTTTTTTTAAAGAGTGGTGGGAAAATCTAGCGAGAAAATAGTTTTTGAATAGGAATAAAGTTTATTAACAGATTGACGAAGTGACGAATTTTAGCACAAATCATCAACTACCAATAATGGACAAGTTTAACTTAAACATGATGAAAAGAAAAAATAAACAAGCGACCTTTTTCTTATTTATTTTAAAGTCAAGCAACGACCAAAGTATTTGAATCAGAGTATTCAAACACACAAAACCATTGCATATTTGTTTATGAAACACTAAGACTGAACATGTAGCACTAAATTCAATGCACTTTTCCCAGGAAATTTTCCATGTTTTAATAATCTAATCCAGAAAAGGGCTAGTCAACGATTTTCGTTATTTCATAAAGCTTTCTCGGACACTAAACATTAGAAAAGATCCACAAGACTAACAAGGGGTTAATACATGCACCATAATTTTTCATTTTCGTTTCTAAACTAAACAATCAATCCAAGGTAGTTTCGTCATTAATTCATAAAGAAACTCCACTGGAAACATAATAAGGACCTTCAGCATTAATGAAAAATTTAGCAGGATTAAGTAAATCATAGTTTGATTTAATATCCTTGCACGGTTTCTCCATTTAGTCGTGATCTTTAATTTTTTCCTGGTAACATATTTCGCATCCTAGGATTTATTCGTCAAAAGTTAATAAAACGAATTTAACTGATAATCAAAACCACTGGCAATTGGATATAAACCTATTTAATTTGACCAACCGGCTACCGAACTAGAACCATCGGCTTATGAAATATGATAGTCAGTAGAGTAGAGTACAATTGCACATCGAAATAAATTAAGAGTTAACTGATATGTGCGACCATAAGCTACTTGGATACTAGATGTAAGCCTCATTAGTTTGACTGACAACCAACCGGTTATCAAACGAGAAGGAGAATCTAACGAAATACAGTAGCTTGTAGGGCAAAGTAAATTTACTTTTTATGGAAATGAATTAAGAATTTATTTACATGTAAGACCGTTGGGTATTCAGTAACCAGAAAGAAGCCTTATTAAGTTGATTGGGTACCAGCGTGAAAGAACTCCTGACTACCAATTCATGGCAGCCAATTGGGAGAATTAGATTGATCCGATGCAAATGAGTTAAAACTTCATTGATACTCAGGACCAACGGCCCCTTTTTTTAAATCTTATTAAACTTAATGACAATCCAGGAAAAGGATTTGTTAACGATGTACGGTAACTGGTAGTTAAGACGTATAATTTAATCAAATTTTAGTAAGTTTTAAAGAGATAGACATTGTACTCATTTTATCCATCCTAAAAAATATATATAGGGTGAGAATGGTGTTTTGAAACAAAGTGAACTTCTCTTTATACGTGTAACCATCGAAGCAACTGCTTAGGCTTAGATTTAAGACAATGGTTAAGTAGAAATTGATCCAAATTCGCAGATTCAGTGTGTTGTCCATACACAATGAATAGGTAAGGCGTTTCGTACAATAAAATTGCAACCGAGAATCAAAGCTGTAAATAATAGGATTAGTTCCGCTGTATGTTTACTTCGTAACGCTTTTCTCTTAACATGAACAGCCTGAATCCATCCTTCTCCTTTCTACAACCGTTTAGTATCACATACATCACATTTCTTGATCCTATCTAGACTTGTATGCAGAAAGTTTTCGCCAAGAATTTAAATGTTTATATCTCAACAACAATTATTGGTTGTTTTCAGGCAACGAAGGAATATGTGATTTATTCATCGAGGGTATAGCCCGATATGAATGACATATTCCCGAGGGGCCACAAAATTACTTATATTCCACATGGACGATGTTGATTTGAAATGGCTTCTCAAATGAAAGGCAATAAACCAATCAGGTGCTGTTGTGGGACTTGGGGATTGTTTACTTGACATAAATAAAACACTAGTGCTTGATAAAGAAACACTAGTGTTTGATGCAATGTTTTGCCGGTGTTTGAAAGCCCATTCTCGTGACGGAATAGGATCGTCTGATTGAGTAAAATTCTCCTGAATTATTAATGAGTTTGAGAAAGACAATTGCAAAGTAACGCTTTTGTTCTGAGTACCTGTAGGAATGTGTGTCTCAAGCCCTGAACTATTACAATACATGTACGAACATCCGTAGTGGGATTTTGAAGAGGTATATTTTATTAGCAGTGTTAGTTTGGTTGTTTTGTTATGCTAGAATTCGGTAAAAACGTAATAGGTGAGTCAAACGAGAGCTTTTGAGCACAAAATTAGTTTCGAATGGAATAAGACTGAACAGGTCATAGATATATAAGTTCTATTTTTACCTACCAAATACTTAGTTGAAAAGATATATAGTTTGTTTCAGACGTTTTACAAAGAAGCATGAACTGCTTCATGATTGGCCAGCGACAAAGGAATTTACGTAGACTATAGCGTTTCCCTAGCTAAATCATGTACTTTCAATATTAGCAACTGATCAGTTGTATTTAAAATGGGGGATGTTTTACACGTGTTTATAAGACTTGTCAAAACGTGTATTGTTGAAGTATACTTGATGTTCCTTATTTTTTTTAAATTAGAAGGAAGATAAGGAGTGACGCAGAGAATATTACAGTGGATATTAAGGGCAATATTAGAAGGAATATTGGAGGAGAATATTAGAGAGGAATATTAGAGGGGAATATGAATTGTTTTCCATCATTGTTTATGGCCTTGCATTCCCCGTTTACTGCTAGAAAGTGCCACCAGCTTTTTAGACAGTTAATTGACAGAGGATATTGAAAATATTTGCCCCAAAAAAGCAATGTAAACCGATTCATGTGGAATATAAACAAAACTTTTCAGCTGACGTTTTACAAGCTTTATTAAAAATTACAGGGCTTTATGGGTGTGGTAAATCACGAAAAACCACTTAGCCTAAAAAAATGTTATGGAGTACTTTAGAATGCCTAGTAACACTAAACTTTGGTGCCGCGTTTTCTTGAAGGTTTTCTTTCCATTATATCTTCGTTTTGCCTTTCAAATCTTACAGGACTACAACAAAAGGTTTTCATTTTGGCCAAAATTACCGGTGTATTGTAGGTAATCCAAGATGGCGGCTTCTATGCAAAGATAATATTCTTATTTATGGTGATATGTTTATTGTTACAGTAACGTCAAACGTCCTTGGAGACAATAGGAGTCATTTTGGATCAATTTTATGATCTTTTGAAATTTTCGTAGCATGAAAATGCATTGCTAAATTTGGTAATTCAATTGCAGGTTTCCACTTAATTTTCAATACCTAATTTAAACAAAACAAGTACATCTCGGTAAACAGAAACCAATGTTTTAATATGAAAAGTTCATTTTGTTAAAGAAATTTTTGAAGTTCTTAAATTTCAAAATTTTCACAACTGATTACGTCACAATGACGTTAGAATACGCATCAATAACAACAGAATTGTCATATGTATTTGGATTTACCACACCATCATCCTGTGAAAATTTCATTATCATACGGTCGACAGTTTTAGAGGTACTGGTGTCAGGCACTTTGGTCCCCCCTTCCCCAAAAAGCCCCGACCTTAACATACCAGAAAATGCCCAGTATAGATAGAGTTAATCTATTCTCACCATCTCAAAGCTCTCTGCATAATAGATAAGGACCAAATAGAATTGAAATGGTCAACTTTTGTTATTTTTATCCATTTTGTCATCGTCATTTGTTATTTTCCCCTCGCCTACCACAAAATTTCATATGGAATTTCACATATGAGAATAGTATTTCACATATGAATCGTTTCAATTCCATATGTGAATTGAAAATTTCTTTTGTGAAATTAATTTTGCATATGAAATATACATTTCAAACTTATGATTTCATTGGTGAAATTTTGGAGCAGTATTTTTCATTCGTTAATTAGATATTTCTTATGTGAAAATATTCCTATTTCGTTTATGACAATGTTCAATTTCATATGTTTTTCATATATGAAACGACGTGAAATTTTTGTGTTATCACTGTTGCTGTCGCTGTTGCTGCTTCTGCTGGAGTTGCCGTTGTTGTTGTTTTTACTGTTACTATTGTTGCAAGTTTGGAGCGAATAAGATCCTACTCATAAGTAGTATGTAAAGGTACAGGGATGAACACAAAATATTAGGAATTCTGGACAAGATTCTTACATTCTATAAAATAAACTCTTTTAAGTGGGAATCCGATTTTTATATTATACTCTGGCTAACGGAAGAAAATTTTATTCGCCAAGAAGAGACGTCAGTCCAGAAGGACTTATACTCTAAGCATTATTAATGTCTATTATAAATATCTTTTATCCCTGAGCTTATTCAGTTAGAAGTGAAATAGGTTTACATATGATAAAAAAGCATTAATCTGCAGGTATTTTCCATGAAAATAAGAAATATACTCTTCAACGTACATTATTGGATACAAAAGACTTTTCTTGATTAGGATTTTTATGACTATCATTGATTGTCTTTTGTTGTTGTTGATCTAGTTTTTGTGATTTTTTTAAAATTTTTTTATAGAAGATGAGGCTGACATCGAAAAAACAAGGAACGAGAAGGAAAAAGGAGAACAAGCGGAAATGACAGGCAGGAAATCGTCTCCGACCACGATGGAGTTGGGAGAAGGTTAGGAAGCTTTATTGTATTTGGTTTAATTATGTTGTCATTGATTTCATCCTGTATGATTTTTTACTATTACAGCAATTATCATGACCATAAGGATTACAGCAACAAAGAAAACAAAAACGTCAATATCAACAACAAAAATATAAGATAAACTAAAAGTCCGTCATAAATTGCTTATTTCATGTCTATGCAATCACTGGCTCAATTTTCAAATAAGTTCTCATATACTGCCCTTATTTTACTGTACTATTACTGTATCATTAACTATTGGTTTTGTAAATATACAATACTGTATTATTTTTAAGATTAAACTTTAGTGTTCTCTTTAATTGTTTGTCATCGTAATGGTACAGGACGTGGGTTGAGCTTGAAAATTTTGAACATGTGTGAGAACATACATTTTTCGGTATATTGACATATTTATTTTAACGCTGAGCCTAATTTCCGTTTGTAAAGAATTGCATTATCCAAGAAGGACGAAAAAAGGGGTAAGTAAACTAGGAAGAAGAAGGAAATTTACAGGAACGCAGTAACGGGGAGGACAAGACTACCGGCCAAGGCACGCACGCGGGGTTTATACCAATTGTGAGCTAAGGAGCCTATACAAGAACTTGGAAATCCATAGCTAGAGAATAAGATTCAGACACAGTAAGCAACTTGTCTTGCAATTTGTGTTGCTACGGCTGAATCTGTCACGTTCCACGATAAAATTTTGTTACACTAGGCAATATTCGGTGCAACTTCTCCTGGAACGGCGACAAAAAGGGTCTAAGAATGAACCAGTGATTCATTTCATTAGCTGAAGCCGAATCCCGTCGTGAGACAAGTTGCATAAAGGACGTTAAGTGGTGCAACAGTTGAAGCATACGTTACATCATAGCCGTAATCTTGGCCAAATGTTTAGTGGAAAAAAAAATTTCAATATCATGGAACGCAAGCACAAAAACAAAAAAAAAGAAAAAATGTTGGGAGATTAGGTGGTTACGGACTATTTTACATGCACGATGGATGCAATTTCTATTGCAACTTGTCTCGGAAGGAAATTGCCAGACTACGTGCAAGACAAATAGCATAGTGGAAAAGCGCCATGTCATTTCCATGAAGATTTTAAGCGCAAAAGTACACAAAACGTTGACAAAAGCACGCAAGTTTAACAAAATCGCCATAAAAATTTCATAAGAAAAAGGAGCGTTAAATGTGAAGAAGTAAGAAACCAAAATTAATTACTGATCAACATTATTTGTTCAGCCTAAACAGCAGAGTATTTGCCGTTGCTTGGTTTTTTGAATTTTTTTTAATCTCGACCAGGGCTCGCTTCTTAGTTGCTTTATCACTATAAAAATTTCCTACAAATAATTTCTCAGAAAATCCTCCCATCAAATTGATAAGTGATCGCTAATTTAGCAGTGGTACTTAAACCGATATGGGTAATATTTATCTTTCTTCGAAGAATTATGTCCAAAATTTCAACATGTCTATCAATTTGGATTTTCGGGAATTATTTATCATACAGAGAACGGAACAGTGCAATAAAGTTGAGCTATTATTTTATTACCTAGGTTCCACACGTCCTGAAATAAACGAAGAACGACCTTCCTTTATAGCAAGGATCCTGCAGACGCCAATAAAATTTTTGCCAAAAGAAACTTCTCAATTCTCTGAACGTAAGGCATTAAACAGCTACATCATTCCCCGTTAAAAATAATAGACAGGATTAATAATTTATAAAGATCCTTCAGTTTTAATGTATATATTTTAGTGGTAGTCAAAGATGGATATCAACAAAATAGAAATATAAATTAATGAAGGATTTCCTCAAAATTAATTATTGCCTCAATAAAAGATTTATCACTCATTATGAACAAATAATATTAGAATTTTGTATATTGTTGTATAATATATGAAAGATAGCAAAAGAATAACTCAGGACGGAGATGAAGATAACAATTACTTTGCCTCTAGGTCAAATTGCACGAATGGCATATTGCAAGACATGGTAAATTGGTAAAGTATCAAAGAGGATATAATCCCTCCTTCTAATATTTCGCGTACGAATTTACACATAAAAGTGGCTCACACGTGACATCGTGGCGGCCATATCAATGGAATTTTCATAATAGAGTCTCATTAACATCTATTGTATGTGGAACCAATACGGCTGCTCTATCATGGTCTTTTGAATCACAAGGGATTGGTTGTAACCCATCAATATTAAAAGATAATCCGTTAACAAGATTGCTTATTAAATACAAATTTCACATGACCAAATTAAGATACAAAAAATTAGTGCAGCATGGTCAAGAATGTCCTTACGTTTTATTTTGAATTTTTGATAGAAAGAAGGGTTTACTTGTCCTGTGTTCCATTAGAATGGTAATAAGTAATTTACTAAAAAGAGATGTCAGAATTAAGCTCAGCCAACTCAGATCGCCGAAATTGAAAAATTTCCTGAAGGACTATTTTCAAAAGATGCTTGTTAGCGATGCTTTATATTCACTTTGGATAAAGCTCTCATTCTTAAATTTAAATACCTTCCAGTGCGTCTGAATTATTACAAAAACAATTACCAGTGCATGTGGTTTCTACATCAAAACAATCTATTGTGCATCTTTAACAGATGTTTAAAATAAACGGCTCCTGCATTGACTAAAGAAAATGCAAAAATAAATTTGAAAGAATGCAGGAGGACAGGTGTATATTTATGATTTTCAAATTAAAGAACAATAATCCCATTAAAATATCTGGCATATATATATATATATATATATATATATTGGTAGATTGAATCATTAAGTAATCTTTAAATCTACCAGGTCACATATTAACATACTGGTTAACAAAGTAACCCATAGTGCTTTCATATATTCGTCGTTTTAAATACTTAAGACGATTATTGTAGCATATTTCAGTACAGTTTCCCACCTCAAGCTTTCAAAAGATTTTTCAATCATGATCAAATTTAGAACAATTTAAATTTGTACGTAGCAGTTAAATACAAATATGTTAAGAATGTTGATGAAAAATTATGATAAACCATGAGTCCTGTGCAAAGTTTCCAACAAACAATAGAAAAATAAATGGTCATCGAAGAGAAAATGAACTATCAGTTGGTAGACAATGGTTAATGAAGAGATATGTCGTTGTATTTCCATAACTTCGGGCTCTCGTATTTTTTATTTCAGGAGCTGTCGTTAGCAGTGAGAAAAGAAAAGAAAAAGGTCTGAAAGAAAAAGGAATGGAAATGATGGAAATGAAAACAATTCTGCTAAAACGACAATCAAAAGAAGGTTAGGAAGTATTTTACCACAAGCTTAATATTGCTTTTTAAGGTGTTAGCTCCGTATGAAGTTTTTAAGAATTCTTGATAAAAATTCAGATGTTACATAGTCCTTACATGTATAGACTTTTTTCATATCATGACATACTAGAGCAATATTTTGTATTTTAGAAAATATTTAAGTCTAAAGAAAGCGGTGCATAACAAATACATGTGTTACAATAATAGTTTTCTCTTTAGTGAGGTATTTCCGTTTCCTTAACCAATACCTTGATGGCTAACGAAAAATTCCTATATCTGTTTCGTGTGATTGTAGAAAGACATATTTTCGTGAAAATCGAAATTGCAAAAATAACGACTGATGATTTGCCTGGTCAAACGTCGCTACTAGGTGAAGCTATATATTAATAGCATATGATCGCACTCATGAAGGGAGAACAGAATATTTTTCAGAATCTTATATAATGCAGTCTTAGTTCTGTGTAAAGCCTTGTACGTGAACTACTTACGTTCATGAAAATCATTTTGGATAGAATGATCATTAAGTAGCGCACAAACTGCCTTCATATCAGTTTAAATGAAAACGAAAATACAATGAAAATTAAAAATAAATATAAAATAAAATAAATGAAAATACTGCTTCGTAAGAATTTAAAAATAGCTTTACCGCGAAATAAAAGTGCCCTAAGTACCACCATGTCAACCCTTATTACCACTTTTATCTTTTCTTGCGATTAGTGTAAGGTTGATTCGTTCAATATCGCTGCAGCTAGATCCAAATCTTTAACGTGGTCTTATACTTAAAATATCGTTAGTTTTGGAAATATTATTTTCGTTATATTTTGTCTAAATTTTGTTTAGAATGCAATAATAATGACATTGACGTTGTTTCGAAGCGCACTTAAGGAGAAGCGGTGACCTTGAATGACCTAGAAAATTTTTACTTTAACCTCGACCTTGACTTTGGGAGAAGAACCTTGTGGAGGCATTGAGTATATGAAGAGCACCTTTCGGTCCTTCTTCAATATGTTGCAAGACTACAAACTCTACAATGCATATTCATTGTTAAACTTTGTTCTACTTCCCTTGAGATGTTAAAGTTTTGAAAAACATCTTTTGAAAAAGTAAAATTAAATTTCCCTTTTTACCGATTTCCATCAATTTTTCAACACAGATACCCAACATAACAATACAGGAAATGAACCTATAAAAATTAATTTAATGTTGTAAAAAATGCTATAAAATTGTGCATTGTCTAGTTACTTTGTCTAAGGAATTGAATGTTCTCGACTAGAATCTGAAAAAGAAGCTGAAAAGGCTCGGAAAATGTGGAGTTATTTAGGTTTAGTATCTAGAGTAGCTTTGTGTTAATCCACAAAAATCTATATAAAACTTATCTGTCCATTGGTTAGTACTACATTATGTTTGAAAGTAGGTACAATATCTCAATGTTTACGCTTCATTATCTTGGTTACCATGGCAACTGACAAATTGAAAAGATGAATTTCATAGTTAAGATTCGATGTGATACTATGATAACAAAAACATTCGCCTTAATGTTTCAACGTCGAAAAATTAATATTTTTTTGTATAAGAGAACCTTAACATCAATTGACTAAATACTCACAGAGTAACTTATTAATCGTCCGGAAAAGGTATCTTCGAATAATTTTCATCGTCTGAATTTGTTGAGTAATACATCTCCTCATGTTCACATTGACGTTGGCATATTTAGGTCTGCTATTTTTTTGTACTTCATTTACAACAAGTGTTTTGTATCCCACAAAGGCTAGGGTAAGGGTATCTCCACCTCTCACCAACATTTTGTATTTCTTAGGAAGGCATGTTCTGTAAGTTGTTAGACATTTCTAATGAAATAATCCGAAATCATTCACCTAATTCTTTGCAAGGGGTAACACTGTGAGAGTCAGACATCTGTGCATTCGTTTACTTGTATTTTTAAACGTCGTGTCCGCATGGTTTAGTATAACCAAGTGTCAATGTACAATACTTAGATTATTTGCCTCATTTCTATGATAAATAATCAAAGTATATTTGAAGCCATTGATTGTGAATGTTTATCGACGTTCGGTAGTTTATTTGTTGTTATAATTCTTATTTTAGTTTACGAGAACCATCGTATGTTGGCAGTAATTAAACAACAAGGCCGTTTAGTTGGTACATTTGTCGCGTTCACTCAGTTCATTTTCATGTACATACGGCCCTATACTTGGCACGTTGTGAATTTGTCTTGATTTTCGCTTCGACTCTAACAGTAAAATGTCTTCGTTGCAGCCTCAGAGTTGGATTTCATTCGGAGTTTAAAATACAGTACGAAGACTAGAACGATATTCGAGTGAAGCACTTCAAGTGATATACGTGAACTGTTGTAAGAATTTTCGTTGGCATGTCGTCAGATATCACACGCCAATAGAGATTAAAGATATACTCTATCCAAAACTATCTGAGAAACTAATAAATACCAATAACGTTAACACCTCCTTGAAAGATACTACTTACGAAGACGATAATACAGTGCCCATTTAAGAAGGCGTAGCGGAAGATTAAGTTACGTCGAATCTGCACCACAGAATGTTGACCGAAGATGGAAAGGCTTGTCGAGCACAGGTGCGCCACCACAATCGAGCTGTTTTGTATGCATCATTGTCAAAGGAATGAAAGCCATTCATTCTCGTTTAGAGTAGAACATTGGTCTAAAAGACTTAGAAACGAGCAGGGAAGCCCTTAAAGCTCTGAAATATAATTTCAACCAGGCTCAGGAAAGCTATCATGAGTTACTGGAAGCCAATGACAAAAAAGAAATGTTTTACCTCTGATTTTTACATACGTTATCACAAATTTTAATAATGTCTAAGAATTTGTAAACGAGTTCCCACATTGGAAAGAATCGTGCAAATTCTTAACAACAAAAATATCTCACCTTTCAAGCTCTTCTGCGCGGTAACGAAAAGTTAAAACTGTGGCCAGGGATGATAAGCTGAAGGCACAGGTGAAATTCCTAGACTAGGGGCTGAGCTTAAAAGAGTGAAATTGATGAAAGAATTAGCATTTGCCAATGCCGAAAGAGACGCTATTGAACATGAAAAAGGACTCTAATATCTCAAACCAAAATTCAAACAGCTAGGGAAACCTAGATGATTCTCTTTTTCATCCAAGAACAGCTGAACTGTCATGTCCTCCCTTGAAGACTGAGCTGCCACAAAAGTTAATAAATATTGAATCCAAAGAAATGCGCCTTTAAATTCCTCCACCTCTTCACCATCAACGCCACATCAAGAATAGCCGAGCTCGAATTCTGCAGGAGATAGTAAGCTTCAGGCCACGAAAACAGAACTTATTATCCTGATAACAGATCAGAAAACGATCAGCTCTTTGTCAATGCGGGGTTTACCAACGTTCAACGATAGCTACTTTGACTACCCAATATTCACGATGGCTTTGCGTCAATTATTTAGAGTGTCTGGTAATAAAGGAAGATTTTACTTCTTAAATAATGTAAATCAGGAAAGGCTAGCAATGTTATAAAGTACTTTGTGACTCTTAATTCCGAAGATGGCTACAAGCAAACTAAGGATATTTAGGTTCAACGATTTGAAGATCCTCACTGAGTCCCAGACATATATAAAGTACGCTGAAGGAAGTGGCCCCAAATACCCGAGGTGGACGGTGATAGACTACAAGCATTCTCAGATTTCCTTGGTTATTACGAGGGGGCCATGAAAACTGTGAAGTTTATGAATGATCTGCCCTCAGCTGCAATTACTAAACAAGTTAGTTCCAAACTGTGCTCTCAGTCATATGTGAAATGGAAATGACTAGCGATCAATATAAAGAAGAAACACAAAAGAGCGATTTTATTTCATGATCCGGTAGAATTAGTCCAGAGTGGACCTTCTGTTTTCTTCACCGAAGAAATTCAAACAAGAGCTGGCGCTGGGCATAAACTGTATCGTAACTGCAACAGGTCATAGTCAGCATGGTAGAAACCGTGATTCTAACCAAAAAAAGTTCCTCAATGAAAGAAGATCACGTCGCAAGTTTTTGAACTTTAGTAAGTTTCCCAACTGCGAGGAATTAAGCAAGAAGAAATTAAATGAACGTTGCAACTTTATACAGTTAAAGAGACTTTGTTTTAGTTGCTTTAATAAGGTTCACATCTCAAAGGAATTCCAAAAAAACACTGACATTCAGGACTGCGAGACACAACATCTAACTGTTCTTCATAGCGACTAAAAGGATGCCCCAGAGAGATTAAGGAAACAAGAAGGCCCAGAAAGCAATTCAGATCAAGCTGTCAGCAAAAAAAAAAAACAATGTCCACAATTCGATCAGTAACCGAAGTACCGTCAAAAGCTTTATGATCTTGCCAATGTGGTTACATCATGCACAAAGACAACTTCCAAAGTGAAATGATTGTGTATGCTCTCCTACATGGTACGAACTACACAACCTTCCTCAAATCTAATGTTTTCTGTGACCTTGGAGTAAAAGGGATTGAAATCCAATTTAACTTTCTCACGATCTCAGGACAAGAAGAAATTTCCGTTGAGAAAATCAACCACTTGGTAGTCAAACTAACTGACAAAATAGTAGAGATTGAACTGCCTAAAACGTGTTCAGTCTCGATCTACCATTCAGGTGAAATCAAATTTCCAATTATAGAAATAGCAAACGAATGGCATTACCTCAATAAAATAGCAGACAAGATATACCCCTATCAGAATGATGTAAACATAGGACACCTGATTGATTGCAATAGTCCAAGGGCGATAAAGCCAAGGGAAGTTATTGTTGGTAAAGGAACAAATAACTGGACCAATTATTCCACAACGCGAATTAGTGGAAGATAGTAAAGGACACGATATGGCCTCATACAACATGATTATGACACAAGATATTGACAATGATCCTCTCCTTCAATATCAGCTTTATCAGCAAAA
Source organism: Heliopora coerulea (assembly GCA_030142905.1). NCBI lineage: Eukaryota > Metazoa > Cnidaria > Anthozoa > Scleralcyonacea > Helioporidae > Heliopora > Heliopora coerulea. The sequence goes on along the minus strand of JASJOG010000071.1, from coordinate 259,415 downwards.
GCCTAACTAAAGAATTAATTAACTCATTCGCAGTAAAGAAGTTTGAGTTTGTTTTTTTTTAAACGAAAAAACGTTGGTCAAGCACTCTCGCAAGAAGATAAGAACAATAATACATCCTTATTTATACAGGTTCACCTCGTCAGGTAAGAAATAGCTGTTGTCTATGAGAGACCTGAATCTAACTTACTAGAATAAATGAAAAATGATAAAAAAATACAATTGTAGAACACTAAGATAAGTATGATATGCACTAAATCAATTAAGATTAAAATCAAAGTTAAAATCAAAATTAAAATCATTTCATTTTGTCTGAAAACGTAAGAAGGATTGTTCCTTTTTTAAATCAGTTGGTAGCTTATTATGTATTAGAGTTCCTTGGAACGCAAATGTCTTTTTTCCAGTTTCGGTTCTTATTGAGGTAAAACAAGATTCAGATTCTTTCCTCATGTTTCTTTAAAATGTGATAATTTAGCAAAATAGCCATTAAACCTTCTAGGTGCAAGACCATTAATTTTACCAAGTAATTGTTAAAGATGCAGGTCGGAAAAATACTGGAACTATTTACTTGTACTGGACTAGCTATATGTCTCAAGGTACTATAAAACATGCAAGCTTGGTGGTACTTTGAGTGCAGTACTGCACCATTTCTCAGATGCGTTCACTGCAGATGGTGGTCAATGTTCCTACCGCAGATTTAAAGATGATTAAAGCTGAATCCATTTCTCGTTTGTTATTGGAAAGGCCAGTGTTGCACTCTTCAAGTCAATAAATATCCCTTGCTTGGAGATCACAGCTGCTGTTGTATCGGTCAAAACAAGTTGTTATTTACAGCAAGAGCTGAAAGTCGAAGGGGTCAAAGAGGTCTTCTGGACCGAAGGCAAAGTAGTCATCGCCAATATTACAAATGAAACCAGAAAATTCCACATCTTTGTTACAAATCGATTGCAAAGAATAAAAGATCATACCTCTTCCTATTAGGGGCACTATGTGGATACCAAGCGCAACCAAATGGATAATTTATCTTAAGGCTTCGCAGCCCAAGAACTCCTCAAATCTAAGTGCATTACCGGACAACATTTCTTATGGGAAGATGAATCCTTGTGGTGTATAGCTGAATCACATGAAGCACAAGCCACGTTTCATTTATCAGAAGTTGACTCCGAAGTCAAGAAGGCAGTCAGCCTTGTTACCAAAACTGAAACTCTCTATTCTGATCTTCTCACTGGATTGGAATGTTTCTCCGATTTGCATAAGCGAATTAGAGAACCATTTTTCTATGTCTTCAATACATGCAGAAGTTCAAAGATAGGTTTAGCCGTAATATTCTGTTTGACTTAGTCAGGCTATCACAGGAAGCCATTCCAATGAATATTTTTCAACAGTTAATCCACAGTTTGTTACAGTAGGAGCTGTGAAAGAGGTGGACAATTAAATCATTAGAGCGGCAAAAGCTAGAAATTTTGGACAATATATCAAACCCTTGGCGTCAAACCAACTTCTAGATCCTAACCCAAGATCATCCACTCAAACAAAGACTGCTATGAAGAGTTAAAGTTCTTCCCTCAAACTTGACCTATTCCTGGACTCGGATTGTACCTTGAGAGTCGGTCGACGCCTTATGCGTGGGAATATGAAAGAGAATATCAAGTTCTCGATAACTTTTCCGAAAAAGAGCCATATTACTCAAATTTGATCAAGCATTTTCACGAATGACCCACATGGCGGATTCGCTGCTATGGCTGCATTTATTTGCACTTGTGTCAAATGACGTAAACTCAGAGGAATGGTACAGGAACAGAAGATGGCACATCTTCCCAATGGTCCGTTGAATCCAAAAGCACCCTTCATATACTGCGAAATGGAATATTTTTAGTGAATGGAAAATTAAAGATTATTTTCCTTAGTGAAATGAAGAGATACGGAGTCCTCTTCACTTGTATAGTGTCAAGGGACAAACATTTTAAGTCCTCGAGTACGATGAACGTCCACTCGTTTTTTTTAATGCCGAACGCTGTTTCATATGCTGTAGGAGACCAATTTGACAATTGAGAAGCAATCAAGGAACGAAATGTGTTGGAGCTAGAATGGAACTTCGGAAAGCCCGGACTGAATCCGACCACCAAAAGATCAGGTCAGATTTACCGATGAACAATTTTAAACAAGTTCCGAATGATTGCATGTGCCGTCAGCTAACTACAAAGAAAGTGATCTTGGAGAGAGGAATAAGAACTGTCAGGAGCGTGATGTCAGCGATCAATGAAAAAATTGTACCATATCAGACAATAAAGCTTTCAGGACCCTTTTCTGGGAAATAAAGGCAATTGTTAACAACCGTCCTCGGACAACCAACAATCTAAACGGCCCTGGTACTTTGGGTCTGCTAACTCCCAATCATCTCCTGACCATGAAATCGAAGGTATTCCACCCTCCACTGGGTATGTTCCAGTAACCAGATCTTTCCTCAAGAAAATACTGGAGAAGAATACTGCATCTGGTTAATGAGTTTTTGTTTCGCCGAAGAAAACCTGGTTTCTTGTAAGCCTTCAAGAATGACATAACTACAACCACACAAGAAGACATCTGACTGTCAACGACATCGTTATTATTAAAGATGACAATCTTGCAAGGAATTCTTGCCAACCAGCCCGTGTCTCAAGAACCAATATAACTAAAGATGGCTATGTGTGAACAGTGCGAGTTGTCTTAGAAGATCCTGCTCCTAGTGTTGATGGTCCAAGAGTCGAATCAGTCAGACCTTTCGATTGCTCAATTCAGAAACTAACTTTATTTGCTCCCAACAATGCTGTTAAAGAATGAAAACCTGGGGTTGATCCGCTGAAAGAAGCTTTGGCCGAAGCGTGACTTTCATCATTAAGTGTTTGGTTTGAACATTATTGTACGTGAAATATTCTATTTCAGGGAAACCACGTTTAGAATGACATAGTATATTTATCTCCCACAATTCATGTACTTCCGCCAGTGCAATTGTTTTGAATCTCTCGAAGAATTACGGTATTGGTAACTTGTCTAGCCGCCAAATTTTTGTATTTCTTACGAAGGTATATACTGTAAGTACTAAGTTCTGAGACATTTCTTATGAAGTAATCCGGAATCATTTTTATAATCCTTGGCCAGAGATAACACTGCATAGGTCAGATATGTGACCATTCCTTTACTTGTATTCTTAAACTTCGTATTAACTTGGTTTGGTATAACCGATCTAGGGTCAATCCATGAACAGTACTTTTGTTATTTGCCACATTTCTATGCTAAGTAATCGAAGTATGCCCACCTTTTCTTTGAAGCCGTTAATGGTGAATGTTCATTTCCATTCGGTAGTTTATTTGCTGTAATAATCAAATTCATTGTTTAATTGTTGTTTAATTCATTCCAATGCCGGAATGAATTAAACAACAGTTATGTTTAGTTGGTACATTTGTCGTGCTCTTCCGATTGCTTGTTTTCAGGTAAAGTACGACCCTCTATTTCGGACGGCACGTTGTGAATTTGCCTTGATAGCCGCTCCGACCGTGACACCTCAGATATGAATATTATTTGACTGACGACATTTCATTGACACACGTCGCTTTCCCTATCACACTCTAATAAACTAGTGCACCAATTATACCTTAACAGTTATACCTTTTCCCTTTCTTTCATGCTACACCCTCATTTTTCCATGGTGCATTGGCATAGATGGATGGACGTACTTTTAGTATTTTTCGGTGTTTACTATCTGGAGGTGTACGAAAAATTATTTCACTCTTATGAATAACCATCCATTAACAAAGATCGTCCTCTATTAAGGCTTATGAAACAGCAACCCTCTAAAAAAACTCATAATAAGAATTCCTGAAATTATATACTTTCAAGGAGACTATAATTTGCATTCCAACAATCCTCTTTGAAGTGAAGACATTTTTTACGGTGACGTTCCCTCTTCGCGATCTAACAGATACCAGATGTTTACCTTGTATTTATCTGAGTATTTTTTCATTTTGAACATTATTTCAACAGGGCTTATTTAGACTTTCACAGACTGCTAGGTGTTGATCCTTTGACATAACTTTATTATTATTATAAGGAAAGAATAAGTTAAGTACCGAAACGGAGGTAACTATACGTTGTTTATTGACCCGAAGCGTGGAGCGTCGAGTCTAATAAACAACGTAGTTATCGAGATTGAGGTAACTGACCAACTTAGTTCTTATCACAGAGGTTTCATACAGAATGTTGTAGCGTAGTACTATTTTATGGATTTTCAATCGAATGTAAAAGAAGAGTTATGGTCCGTGTTGATTAAAAAAATGCTATTGTTTTTGGGAAAGAATTTACCAAAAGTCGCTCTATTTCTTCACTTTCTCATTGTCCCTTGCTCTTCAGACGTTCCCACGTCAACGATGTAACAGAGGAAAAGAGAATTATTAGGGTGAACAAAAATAAAACCATTTTTGTCGAATACTTTCCTGATCAAAACCCAAGACTCGGCAGACTGTTGTTGCAATTCACTGTTCTCTGCCTAACTTGTATGAGATATGTTTGTTTTCTACCTTTCATACTTGTGTCAAGTTTATAACATAATGCTAAATGTATCTGAAGACATCATGGGACATAAATTTGTTTTGTTTAAAGTTATCGCACTTTTACAATCAAAAACATGGCCTGACCTGTGTAATCAGAATGAGCTGTTGAGAGCAAAAACGGACGCCAATAGATATTATTTTCCTGTGGGCCATGTGAACGAGGAAAATCTAATTTTAATCTCTCAGAAACTAATTCTGAGACATTGTAAGACGTTTTGAACGATAGGCCATACAAGAACCTGTCCGGTCCAGCAAAATTTTTTGCGTAAGAATAGACCTCGTTAGATACCCCAACCCGCCTTGCCATCGTCACTAATGTTCCATTTCATCAAGAGAAAAAAACGTCAACATTTTGTCAAACCGTATTTCTGTCTTAAAAGTAGTGAGCATTCATGGAGTACAACAATCTTTGTTAAGGCGCTTTAAGACTCATGCGTAAAACTGCTTTTCCTTTAATCCGCCAACTTTATTACATGTATAGATTGTGTGCAATTGGTTCTTTACGTTTATTTTCAATTTTAATATTACTGAGTTTGTAATATTTTTTTTTTGATCTTACATGTTGAAAATGGTTGTATTCAACTGGAAAAAATATCGACTTCATATATTAACGGAATTGTGTGATATTTTCAGAGTTTTATTTAAATCCGAATCTTTTTATAAAAATCCCAATTGACTCTGACACTAGTAGTGACGTTTCTGCCATTAAAATTTTAGATGATACATTGACATGCGCGTTAAGATGAACGTACAATGAAAGGATATTTCTGCCTGGCAGAACACGCACTAGTGTAGTTTCAACATGTCCCCAGTAGAGTTGACTTCAAAGTTGAAGCCTACCCTCTTTTCCTAATCGTTAGTTAGTGATTTTTTAGCAAAACTTTTATGTGTTTATAAAACTCGTATATCGAAAATATCCTTGCCACTGATGATTACTGTTAGTTATACTATTTACTACCAATGGTCTCCATGAACAAAATCCTTAGGAAAAAGGAGAGGCTGCCGCCGAATGCATACAACTCCTTGCACTTTTTCAGATTGTTCTTCCTTTCATCTGCCTTATCACTAATTTTATATGGCTAAGTACCGTAAAACATATGTTTGATATCTTGAAGGTCGCAGTGGCGATGCAAGTGACGGGACTTCTGGCAAGAAGGACGCTGAAAATCTTTTGGAGGTATTTAACAGGCATTTCTTATTTATCTCGCGTATATTTCATAACCTAAAATTTCTGATGCGTTAATTTTCAGCATTTTACGACTGAAAATTAGGGAGTCAAGGGTTGTAGCATAAGGCCCAAGGGGCTCCTGATCGAATCCCTTAATTCTATAATATTTTGCTTATTAGAGCAAGAATTTTTCTTAATAATTGGTCATTGCTTTAAATGTGCGTGCATGGGAACTGTTTCTCCAGTTTTTACGATTTCTTTTTTGTTTTTCCTTACATGCTTTTTAACTGTAAAATAGCTTCGCGAAAATAATATAGAAGGATGTTATGAATGTCTGTTAATGTTATGAATGTGTCATAAACATTCATGACTATTCTGGCCCGTATATTAATTTCTCAAGAAAAGTTACCTTCGATATTTACCCTAACGAGTCTTCATATAACTTTGCTTAAAATAGATTTCTAAGGAATACTGAACAATGAATTTTTTTTATGCTATTGAATAACTTAAGTAGAACTTCTAATATTTACTTCAGACCGTATTATTCTATTACGTAGGCCAGTATTAAAGTTATTATTAATTCATTTTTCTTAAATGACTTAATTTCAAAAGCATGATCTGTAGACCTGAACATCTCGCTGCACCTTTTCTCCCTTTCAATAACTAAAAGATAGATGACTTGTCAAAATAAATTAGCAATAAGAAATTTCTTTTCTCATAGTACAATAAAATACCTCAGGGAGTAACGCCCGTGCCTTGCATAGTAATGGTGACCCTTTGGCAAGGTCAAGTACCCAATTAGCCGCCCATGTCAGGATAACGGTGAAGCCATGGTCTTGCAGCGTGGTGGATGGTTAAATAGGTTTGAAGAATCCTTCGGGATCAACGGTTGGCTTAGCCGGGATGCTGGGCGGAAGAATCCTAGTGGATTAATGCCTGGGATCAAACCATTCAGTTAGTGGATCACTACAAATGGCGTAAGGAAGGGCATCCGCCTCAAAACATGCTCCGAAATTTTTCCTTTGTAAAATGACCAGTAGTAGTAGAGATGAGAATATGGCTAGGGCGTCCCCCCTAAGCAAAGCGGCCCGATATCCCCTAGTCGGTGTGACAAATTTGCGAGGGGTACTGCGAAAACCGTGCCCTCAGCTAAAGAAGAGAGTGGAACTTACAACAGAGATCAAATTTGGTAGCTGGAATGTTGGGACAATGACTACAAAGGGCAGAGAACTGCTAGAGGTCTTCAAAAAAGATGTATTGAAATTGTATGTGTTTAAGAAACAAAGTTAACTGGAAATAGCTCACGTGAAATAGGAGAGGGATACAAGATCTATTATGGTGGTCACAGAACAAAGAAAAATGGAATGGGAATGATTGTTATTAAAGATCTGCAAAGTAAGGTAATCGACTGCGAAAGAACAAACAATAGAATAATCAAGTTACGAATGATTTATGGTAGATAAGTAGTCAATATTATATTAGCTTATGCACCGCAAACCTGTTGTACTATCAAGTCAAAAGAAAATTTCTACCATCAATTCGAGCAGGCAGTTTTAAAGTGCAAGTAAAATAAGGTCGTAATCATCGGAGCAAACATGAATGGCCATGTAGGAAAAGAATCCTATTGGTTCCCAGAAACTCACGGTGGGAAGGGATTTGGGGAAAGAAACAAAGATGGGCAACGTTTGCTGGAGAGCTGCGAAAGTTTAGATCTTGCATTGATTAACCCTTTTTTCACCAAAAAGGATGACCACAAAATTACATACTCAAGTAGTGGATGCAACACCCAAATTGACTACATAATGCTCAGACGATCTCATATTGGAAGAGTCAGGAACTGCAAAGTAATACCTGGTGATGATGTGGTTTCCCAGCACTGCTTGCTCTGTGCCAAAATGAATTTTAGGAAGCAGATGAAAACTAAAATCCAATGAAAACCCAGGATCAAAAGATAGAAGCTAAAAGAGCGAGAATGTAAATCGAACTTCAAGGAAAAAGTTTCTAACAAATTTAATGACCAAATACAAGATCTGGAGGATAAATGGAAACACTTGAAGGAAGTTATTCTTGAAAAAGCAGAAGAGGTTTGTGGCAAAACGAAATGCGGAAGGGGAATAAGGTGGAATACATGGTGGTGGTCAGAAGACGTACAAACTAAACTAAAGGCCAAAAAACAAGCATTCCAAACTTACCAAAAAAACAGAGACAACCTGGATAAAAGGAAAGAGTACAAAACTGCAAAGAACACGACAAAGAGGGGAGTGTCAATGGCTAGATGGAATGCTGGTACAGTGTTTTATGACAGGCTGAACATAGAAGAAGGTGAAAACTTAATATATAGAATAACAAAAAAAGAGCACCACAGAAAAGGGATACCATATTAGTGAATATGATTACTGACGAGGAGGGAAATGTACTAATCCGGCAAGACAAAATCAAACAACGTTGGAAAGGGTATTTTGAAACCTTGCTCAGTGTCGAGAATGAAAGGGAAGCGTTAAACAACCAACCTCCTGTTGAAGCACTAACAAAACTTTTAGATATCAAAGAAGTAGAGTGCAATCGGGAAAATTAAATGCGGGAAAGCACCTGGATGCTCCGAAATTAGCACTGACTTCTTTAAAGCACTGGATGATCTTTGTAGTAAGATGGTCTGCAGTCTTTTAGAGGAGATATTTGTTGCAGAGAAAATACCATCAGACTGGAAAAAAAGTGAGATAGTCCCCATTTGCCAACGAAAAGGAAACCTGCTTCAATGTAATAACTACAGGGGAATCAGACTGATGGAACATCTTCTAAAAGTGTTGGAGCGAGCTTTGGATCAATGACTGACGAAATTAATAAAGATTGATGACATGCATTTTGGTTTCTCAAGTGGAAATGCTATAACAGATGCCATCTTTGATGTAAAAATGATACAGGAATAGTTCAGGGACAAGGATCAGGACTTGAATTCTGCATTTGTGAATCTGGAAAAGGCATATGATATGGTCCCAAGAGAACTAGTATACTGATGCTTCAGGAACAGAAATGTTAAGGAGAGCTTAATCATTCTGGTCAAAGCAACATACATGAATGCCCAAACAGTAGTGCGGACATCACACGGAGAAACAGGCCCCTTCAAAATAAAAGTAGGATTGCATCAAGGATCTGCACTGAGTCCATTCTTGTTTGTTATGGTTCTAGATACGAAAAATGAGACTTGCAGAAGAGGAATACCATGGGAACTTTTTTTTGCAGACGACTTGGCAGCTATGGGTAGAACAGTCGAGGAAATGTAGCAAAATTGGTTCAAATAGCAAACGATGCTAGCTTCACAAGTAAATACTACAAAAACTGAGGTGATGACCAGTACAAGAAACTACAAAGACATGAATGTAGTTGACAACAACAATATTGTTTTAAAACAGGTTGATGGTTTCAAATATCTTGGGGTGATGTTGAGTGAAAAGGGTGGATCAGGCATGGCAATGAGAGCTCGAGTGAATGCAGCATGGTTGAAGTGGAAAGAAATGAGTGGGGTCATTTACGATAAAAGAATGCCAAGGAAACGTAAAGTCAAACTGTATAAAGACGTTATTCGACCGTACTTACCTATGGAGCTGAGATGTGGAGTTTAAGAACTAAGAAGGAAAATACCTTGGAAGCTACGGAAATGAGACTGTTGCAGAGACTGAAAGGAGTCACACTGCTGGACCATATTAGGTGTGAAGATATTACGAAACAAATGAATGTGGACCGAATAATTGAGAAGATTCGAGCGGCACGATTAAGACGGTTTGGTCGCACTGTCAGAATGAGCAAACACAACCTGGTTAAGCTTGCATGGAAAATGGAGATAGATGAAAGACGACTCACTAGGAGGCCCAGAAAACGGTGGAGTGATAACATAAAAGAAGATCTGTCCAGGAAGGGATTGACACAGGAGGATGCCCTGGAGAAGAACGGTTGGAGAGAAAGAATCAATTTACAAAGGCCACGATTCGGCAACATCGCTGGACAAACTGGATGATGATGATGATAGTACAGTCTATCTAGTCGGCATTCAGTGAGAAAACAAACCGTTAAAGACGACCGCAAAAGAATGATGACAACTTGGTTTACGAATAATTTTAGACATAGTTGCTTGCAAGAGCGTAAAATGAGTAACATAATTTTATTGTTTACTAATGGAAATTAACAAGTTATGCAATAAAATATTTGCTAACAATCTTATCATGATGAATTGTTACATAATTTTAATTAAAAGAACAATAATTTTGGTTAAAGATTATATTTATATATTATATTTATATTTAAAGATTTAAAGATTATATTTATAACCACTGCACCACATTTTATTTGTCAATGACAACGTCCATTGTATCAATTCTTAAAATGAACTAGCATTACATAAAAGAGAAGACATTATTAATACTAACTTACTTATTAAGTAATATCTAAGAGATCACACAGACTATTACGACAAAACCTTACTCAAAGTACACAAAATTCGTCTTCTTGTTATTAACTCATATCTTGGGTTTTCAAGATGTCTTTGTTTTTCACGATTTGTTTTCCACTTTAATAAACAGACAACAGTACAAAGAAAAGCTTAAAGAAGGACTTTTTTACCTTTCCTGTAATATTAAAAGAATTCAATTTTGCGATTAAAATATGAATCGTATGATTATATATTGTCCATTTGCGTATCGAGTTTAGGTCTAAGTATTTTGATATTGAACCCGTTTTTAAGCTTACATAGAATTTTGTAGATGCTTTGTTTAGAACTTTAAACTCGCTCGGATCACAGGCAACATTTTTGGTTTTTGATTCTTGGAGATGTTTGTAGATTTGGGAATTCCTATGTAAAACAAACTATTTCGCGATCAAGGCCTATTGTACTAAAACTTTACATTGCAAAACTTTGATTGCAAAACATTTTTTTTCGATTTTGTGAGATGTTGTCTGCTAACAAAGTGCTGTGAAATAAAATTGTCAACAGCATGAAGTGTGCATGTCAGGGTAGATGAACGATCTTCAAGCTCGATACCCAGAAAACGATTTCTGAGCCCAGACGGGGATCGAATCTGCAACTTTCTGATGACTGGTGAGACGCTCTAACCATTGAGCTACCGAGACTCAAATGGTGACCTAAGGTGGAAGTTTGATATGTATGTGCGACCTAAGCGGAAGCCACGATATATTAATAATGATTGATGTAGTTTAATGTTTGAGAAAACATGAGAGCTTGGATATATTAAATTTCCAGGATTTCATACATCCCTAAATCGAAGCTGCAGCAGATTGGAAAAATATCTTGCATAATAGAAATTCTATTCTCCGTATCTTATTGTCAAATAGTGCTAAGGGTGGTCTTTTGATGCTATTGAAAACAATTTCAAAGTAATACTTTCGTATCTATGCTCATGACATTATATTCTATGCTAAAATTTTAAATGAATGTGATAAAACGCAAATGAGAAACGCCAGAATAAAATTAACGTATTTTCACATTCCTATCTTTGAGTTGGGTGTTATTGATTGTATATTTTCTGGTAATGAATAGTAAAAAAGTAATATGTCTGATTACTAACATTCTCCTATGTTTCTTAGGAATCATATTTCATCAATGAACCAGAAGAAGATGAATGTGGTGAGTAACATATGTCGGACTAAAATGGTATTAAAATGTTTGAACATTTATTGAGTTAAAAGCAATCAACTTTCTAATATTTTAACCTTGAATACAAATTTCTAATAGAAAACATGCCTGTAGATTTCTTGGAACAGGTTAGTTTTCGTTTTGCATCGTATGCTTGACAATTAAAAGTACATACTAGTGAGGTATGCTAATTAAAGACAACAAAGTTTTCAAAGTTATGTCATTGAAATTAGTTTTCCCTAAACCGATTTCTTAACCAGTATTTAAGGTACAATAGCTTGTGCTCTTTCAGAGACATTGGCAGTTTCACACTGGTTGCACCAAATTATTCTAAGAGTAAATCCCATGTTAAGTTTAGATGTCAATCATTTTACATAAGTTTTTGACAAATTTTGATATTTTTTCGTTGTCCAACAGATTTCTCATCGATTAAAGTTTTTCTGATTTTAGAAAAAAACGATTTCCCTAAAAATCGAATTGGATCATTACTGGTTTAGCATATATTACACTGTTATTTTTAGATAGGATAAACATTGCATTTTACTAGCTTTAAATGAGTTGCTTACAACTTATGATATGATAAATTTATAGTTGATCTCTAAAATACTATTTTCTAATGTTGAAAATATTACGTGTATCTTGTTACTTTTGCATTCATCGTACATGAATCAACGCGGTTTTTTTCTGAATATCGAAGATGTCTTAATTCATGGATTACATTCGCTGAAGTATAATAAGCGAACTAAAAAGGGACTGCATAACATTTTTTTTCTTATATCGCTTAGGAAACCGGAAAGACGAAGAAGAGAATCAAATGTGATATCACATTTCGACATTTACTATTGTATTCTTCTATTGCTAACTATTCTTGTCATGTATAGAAAAGAGTTTATGTTGTGTACGCAGTCGCATTTGATGTACTTTGATTTGTTCAGCAACGTCTAAATTGTTTTCCTTTGAAAAAAAAACTCAACCAAAAAGATGCCTGATAATAAATTAAAATTGACCACATTACTAATTAAATTCCATGTAATACAACTCCATTAAATTCAGTACTACAGAAAATAACACTATCAACAACGTGAAAAGCATTAAGTTACAAAAGAAAAAGCAGCGAAGTGAAACAACAGAAACGAAAATAAAGGAAGAGAAAGAAAACAAAGTAGTCAACCAAATAATACATGACACAATACTAACCAACAGCAAAGACACACGATCACCAAACACAAGACAAAAACGAGCACAGCACAACCCAGTGAGACCTAATAGTACACAGCAAAAGACAACACTAAGAGAAGAAAAGGAAAGAAAACTGTCATATCAACACTAAATAAGCAATATTTGAAAAGTTATAGAACAACAATTTTTTTTAAACAAAAAATCATGTATTCCATTTTCTTCGACTTATGAAAAACGTTCACTACAAGGAATGGAGCAATCTTAAACTGAAGCTTTATCTCTACATATCCATGCCTTTTTTGTTGAAGTTTTCTGTTTTCTTTGCTATCAAGGATGTTTTGTTTTCACGTTTTCTGAAATAAATCACTGTATAATGAAACATTATTATGCAAAACTATCTGGATACCACTATGGTATTCACGTTACAATTATTAATCGTACTGTATTAAGCTAAAAATGTACATGTCTGCACAACATAAGCTCTTTATAGTATTCGTAATTAAGCTACTTTTGAGATTAAGCATTCCATGTCAGCATTACAGATGTTTGGTATGTACTGTAATAATGGATCTTCAGGAAACTATTGGGCTCATACTACTTGCTACTCTCATGCTTGATTAGCATTGCTAACGTTTCTTAAGATGAGATACAATTATACCGAACAATTTGGACAAGTTTGTTTATAACATGCTAATTGAAACCAACGTCAATTTTCTCAAAACCTTTTACTATTTCAGTTATGTCACAGCTCTTTGTGGACTAAATTTATACAAATAATTTTGTTTGTTAATTTTTCCTCACTTACTTATCAAGATAAGGTAATTACACCATTTATGCCCATTAGAAAGCTGGTGAATGAGATTTAAAAGGCAATGCTCATACTACACCCTGTAACGTTGACATCCTTTTGTTGTTTCTTGAAAAATGCTCTATAATGCTGTTTGCTAGATATCATTCTACCATTTGAACTCGTTTTCAAAAAGTAACCTCCTGACGCTTTTAGATATAATCAAAACCTACTTCAACTCTAAATGAGAAGGATAAAGAGCAAAAATTTCAATAATAAAACAAGATAAAATTGAAAAAAAGTGCTGTCGAGAAACCATCATTTGAAGTGGTTTAATATCCTCAAATATTTCCATCTTTCTGTTATGCTAAATCAAAAGCACTTCAGGCCTTTCTTTCAGTTTTTTCAAACATTTAGGCTAAAGCAGAGAAGAGTTTCATGGAGATATTGAGCGATCACCGAATTGTGTTACCTATTATTTGTAGCATCGAACGTTCATGGTGCTTTGGCTTTTCTCTTGTCATTCGCAACAAAAGTTTCCCTGATTCAATAGTTACAAAATCGATGATAAAACATTTTCGTAAAGACATTGATTATCAGCAAATTAGGTAGCTGAGCAACAGAAAAATCCGAACTAAACTAATTACTTTGTTTGAAATGTTTTGATATTGGACTTTAAAAAAATAACTACACATAGGCAGTATGCTAATTAAAGCGAAGGGGTTATTTTGAAACGAGTTTAATTAGCTTTTTAAGTGTGCTTTCTTTATCGTTATTTTACTGTAGAATAATTGAAACTATTGTGACAGCTTCTATGTTTAATAAATGGAGTATAATGAGAAAGTTAAACTTCGGATAAGTAAGGCTGGGATTTGGTGTTCTGCTTTATCTATGAGATAATACACAAAGTCAGTGCATTAAAACTTTAGTAAACGCCTCTTATATTCCATTCTGCGAGAATTTGTTTAAGATTCCACCGAAGTAGAAGTAGTTAATGACTACGAAAGTAAAATGAATATCTTCGTAGTTTTCAAGTAAATATCCGCAACTCAAAAATGAAAACGCCATTCCCATTACTTTGCTTGCTTCATGTCAAAAAGGGAGTAACTGTCACTCTTGTTTCCTAGCTGAATATATGAATTTGCAAGCTGGTAAAGTAATAGCAACTTATTTGTAGAAAAAGCATTGTTAATCACTTAATAAAATGTCTTTAAAAAATCAAAACATATGCTTACTGATATTTTCTTTTATTTTGCTAAACTACAACTGAGCTGTATCCACCAGAACCACAACTTCTATGATAATTATTACGATTGAGCTTTCAGTGGACTGCATTTTATTTAAAACTATACAAACTAGGATAGTGAAGGAACCAAAATATAATAATGATGACTACACAGTCAGAAAAACGTAATACGTCTTTCGGGGTAATATTATCATAATGTTAAATTAAATCACTGAGAATTACTCAGGTATCATAACAGACAATGTAGGATGAATATTAAGGCCCAGCTCAAGATTGTAATATGAATAGCCATGGTGGGATAAATCACTTCAAATAACAAAACATGTTCGTTTATCCCGTCATGGCTATTCATACTAGAATCTTGAGCTGAGCCTTAATATTCATCCTACGACTTCGATTCCCACCTAGTAAATCTTTAGTCAATGTCGTAACAGACAATGCTCGGTTTTATCAAATATCAAACATCATACAAAGATAATAACTGGGCAAAACTGTATTTTTACGTTTTACTATAAGTTATTTTATATTGTTTTTTGTTTGGATTTAATTTATAACACTTTTTTTTTGTTTTGTTTCATATAATTTATTTTGTTTTCGCTAGAAAGTCCTGTCAAGTCATTCTTGTTTGCCTGAGTAAGATGTTACAAATTTTAGCGTTGCCTTTTAAATAGATAAAGGGAAATTGCTTGTTTTAAGTAATATTATACCCCTTTATGCACTTTAGGAGGTACGTTTCGCCGTCAGGGTTGTGTCCCAAGATATTTATGCACGAAACAATGTTAGGCATTTTTTACTCTCTTTCTCTTTATTAATGCGTATTTCTCTATTAAACTCTACACTGCATGGCCAACTGCATAGCCGTCTAGCTATCGATAAGACCCCAAGGCCGGGTGGTCGGTTTTGAATTCTATTACCTCACTCGTGTTAATAACTAATACACCTTCACAACACGAATATATACTCCAGGATTTACTCTAAAACTAACTCATACTCATTTACTCAACTTTACATGGCATTCCGTTAGCGTAGCCATGTCACGCTCACTATGGCCCATGGCTAAATGCGCATTCTATTATTAACAATTTCACTCCCAATCGTTAGACAATCACAATTACACAACTGTAACACCAATGTGGTTCCAATTACCTACTCTAAAACCAAAAATATGTGATCATTCCATTGTTTTAACGTTACACTAATCTGGACCTCTGACCCTTACTTTCACCACTTAACGTATCTGTTTCTTTGCTCTTCAGTTATCCTGCCTTTGTCTATCTTAGTCCTCTTCTTCTGCATCTTCATTACTTTGCCCTAGTGGTGATCTCCAATTCACAAATTTCTCTTAAACGCTTTAATATGAACTCTTTTAAAGAGCATAGTCCGCTTTTTTTGCTTAGTGTGCTAAAATTGAAGCTTAAATATACTGTAAGATTACAAAATGTAGTTAGTGTTTAGAAATATGTGGATTCGAAAACGTTGAAGTGAAATTTGACAAGAAAGAAATACACAGCCGTTTTGAAAGGACGCCCTCAATAATGTGCCATTCTACATTCATTTTGTTCCGTTTCCTATCTCCGCTTTTCGTTATCGTTATTCCTTTTTGCAATTCTATTTCAATTAGGTTACCCGTCACCTGCACTTCTCACCCATTCGGCTACTGTTTCTTATATTTTTGTTCTCTTTCCAAAAGAAATCAAGTTATGCGCTAAAGCAGAAGTTGAGATCCAGTTGCACATGCCAACTTTATGATGGTTGTCTTATCATTTAAATCTCAATAAATTCCCACAACTAATTACTGATTTATATCACAATTAATACTATAAGCACAAGTAAAAACACATTTCAAAAAAATGCCTCACAATAACTGCCAGTCACATAACCTAACCGTAAGTAACCACGTCGAAGGATAAAAATCGAAATATGACATAATCTAATTTATCAGTGTAGTTGTAGTAAAGCATGGTTACTTGCGATAATTTTTTCAACGCATACACCTTACCCATGGTTACAATTGTAAAATCTTACAGAACTATTCAGAAAAGCTATTTCGTCCTTTGTGTAACTAACTTGACTCGCCATCTGATTCGATTGTCGGTATCCGAAGCATCCAAGAAACTGTCGGTTTCACAGTTTCATTTGGATCAAAGATCCATTTTAGTTTTTGTCATGTGTTTTAGCAATTTAGAGAATAAGAAGAATTCTCCTAATCTTTAAATTCAAGCGCGTGCGAAGGGGTCTCCATCGAGTAATACCCGACGCTGTAATAACAGGGATTTCGTCACGCAGCTAATTCACAATACCCGGAATGCAAACTCTAATGACTTTGCCTTACCCACTCGATATAACTAAATATATCGCTTTCATTATTCGCCAAGCTTTAGAGAAATCGCCCTTTCATTAGTATGTTATCGTTTAAATGTAATTGCATTAAATTTGCAATGTTTATAGAATTATAACACCATGGTTTTACCAAGTCATACATTAACAATGCGTTTATTTAATTATTGATCGAAGTAATTTCAGTTTTCGAACAGCTTTACTGTGTCACTCATTATAATAAAAATTTCTTTTGTGAAGAAAATGGAAATCGTCTGCCATACCTTCCATCAATACATTAAAATAATAGGCGATGAATCAACCAAATGAATCCGATCACAAATGCTTTTGAGAGCAACAACAGTACCAATGAAAGATAAAGTGTTTTTTAAAGCTTTTTGAACGGGATGGGATGACTTATCCACTGGTCTGCTTCTCTAAGAATGATTTTAAACATTAGCAGTGAAACTGTTATTAATGATGTTGCATTTTATACAGCAGAAAGGGATGGCACATCCGTTAATTTACTCCTCATGGTAATCCAAGAATTATGTCCAATTTTTGATAATTATTCCAAAAGTATTGCAAGAGAAATGTGGAAAAGCGTATCGAAGCCGCAAAGAGTTATCCTTAGAATATAAAAGATATACATGCCCCTCAAATTCCAATTAAACATCTTAAAATATGAATGCAGTAAAAAAGGCAATAAATCGAGAACCAAAAGCAATAGAGGAGGCATTTTCCTTAAAACTAGAAATACGTGCACACAACAACCCCTCGCCTATCCTTCCAATATATCTCCCAAGAATCCAAGTAACAATAATTTTTTAAAATTGTCAAAAAAACAAATCCTTCTAAATATAACTGGAAGAGGGCATGCAATACAAGAAAAACGCAAAATTTGGACACGAATATTAACAACCCAAACTGGAAATTGTTTTATATTTAAACTGCTCAACGTCATATTTACGTTTAAAATTTCGACTTTGTTTTATTAAAACAAAACGTTTGCTGAGAGCAACCTTCAACGGTTTCACAAATGGAGAAATCCATTCTGACAATTCTGCTGCTAAACAATGGATGTTCGTTTCAAGACTCTGTATTAGTTGCGATCTTGAGGTATTTCATGTCATTTTAGGATTAGGTTTATCACCTTTTTAGCTTCGAAGAATGACATTTTAGTAGATGGCAACACTTTCTGTCTTAAAAGCGGAGCATTCTCATAGGTTACCGACCGGATATCAGCACTACGAGTAGCTTATAACTGAAAAAAAATTTTTGGATACTTTTTGTATTAAAAAAGTAATAAATCCTACATTATCTCAAAGTTAATTACAAGTGTCTAGTAGAAGTGCTATGATGAAGATTTATGCTAAGTATTCATCTGCGGGTAAAAGACTTTCGTAACGAAATTGAAAAGAATTACGAAACCGACGAGATAAACAAAGAAAACATGAAAGAGGTCTGCACTTTTATTGTGACCAAAAATCGGAAAATACAAAACATACTACAAAATACAAGCAATCCTTGAACAAGTTTTGTCAAGAGACGAACGAGTCAAGAGAAGTAGAATACGTAATTTTTTCCACTGTACTACTTTGGTAAAAGAGAAAAACGACATAGCGTACAAACATTCAACTCTTACGTATTTTCAACGAAGCGTTCAGCGGCACCTCAACACAAAGGGTTCAACGGTGAATTTATTGTAAGAAGTCGGTTTTAAACTTTCTTGAGAGGTGTTAAAATCCTGATGAAAGCATTACTGGCCGAACATGGTGAAGGTAACCATCCACAAACAACCCTAAAGGTGAGAAAAATTGAAGCGGACAACATTTTCGCCGAAGGATAGAATGCTCTACAAAGATAAGTAGCTTTTCAGCGTGTTTCCTGGTCGCTTTTTGTCTTTCATTCTTGTTTACAAGCCATAAATAGATTCCAATGTCTTCAGTATGGCGACATTTCACAGGCAAAACGATCCCTAAAAGCGCAATGAAATATTTGTATGGAATGCAGTTAAAGGATCCGCAGACTTTCAGCTCAGGTCAAATCTTTGGGACGCTGTATGTTTTATCTCACTTCTTTAACAATTGACCATGAACACCTTCCGGATAAGTATTACAAACTATTCAAAAGCCATCGTCCTAATGAACCAGAATCTGCATTCTATTTTGCCATTAAACACCAGCAAAATCCAGGTGATAATATTTGAACCAGTAAGTCTCTCTTGGCGAAGAATGAAGTCTGGAAGCCACGATAGAAAGCTGTTCAGAACAATTCCGTTCCCAAACTTGCATTTCCAACCCATTCAATTGAGACGTACCTGTGTTTGTCTAGATCAGCAAAGTAAGTACTAGAACGTGAAAAGTCTCGATTTACACAAATCAGCATCGTTTCAACTTCAACGAAGAATGTCGTTTACACTCAGCCGCTTAGCAAATGTCCTGAGAACAAGCGAGTTACGGTCACGTCTTTTGCTCGTATTGACGAGAATGAGCCAAGTCAAAGCGTTGCTACAGAATGTGAACAGTTGGCCAATGCATATTCCAAAGAGCTGAGTTTTAGAACTGTCCTTTAAGTTCATAAATTGTCCAGTAACTAAGATGTCCTGCAAAAGTGAAACCAGGCGCAAGTACCAAGAAAGCTGTTTCGTTTGCCTATCTTAAAGCATATATTGGGTTCAGTATTCAAATGATGTAAACAACTTGCTAGAGATCCACTCAAGGGAAAAAAGAACAAGACCAAATTGATTTGCTTCAATATGGAGTTAAGTAACCTAAGTATGGTTTGGCCAACAACATACCAGTCCCCGAGTTTGCACATGCCATACTCGAGTGACCGGGATCCTTGAATATCTATCTATCTATCTATCTATCTATCTATCTATCTATCTATCTATCTATCTATCTATCTATCTATCTATCTATATCTATATATATATATAGATAGATAGATAGATAGATAGATAGATATTTGTCTGTGTGTATATATATATATATATATACACAGACAAATTATTCAAAAATTGCGAAAACATTTCTCCCTAGTCACCACTCGTGTAAAAGGATTCCACGCACGGTGAGATTAGTACCCTCACCCGCTAAGGCCTTCAAACCCTCGCACCGCGCTTCGTGCGGTGGGCGACGGTATTATCTCAAATCTTAAATTTAATCAGTGGTTTTTAAAGTCCACAAACCTTTATCAGTTTCAGTAATAATAATTTACAAATTCCTGGTACATCTCTGAACTTTTTTATTTTGACTCTCGCGAATTTATACGCAAAATCATCTATCAAGTTTGTTTAAAAACTACAACAACAACAACAACAGTAATTCAAAAACACATCTACTGTATGCACTATTCAATACTTAGCTGGCTCTCCCTTCGATTTGATCACAGCTTTCTATCAACGAAAAATGTTTTCAATAAGCTGATGCCATTATTTTTTAGTGATTACTTGCAATCCATATTTGAGTATCTCAAAAAGTTCCTTTTCCTTTTCCGACTTTCGGTCTTTCGCTAATTAGTCCAACTCAGCCAATAAATTTTCAATGTGATTTAGGACAGTGCATTTCTATTCATCAATATTCCCACTAATAAGCTCACTAGCAAATGATAATCGCGATAAACGATTCTTCTCACTCACAAATTGTTTCTTGGAATTTTTTCTCCATTTATTGTCTCTCTCTTTCAAGAGGTAATTGACGCTTCAAGTAGAAACTTTGACCCCAGTTTGAGCGATCTAGTTTATCTGCCAGCTGCTGTTTGGTTGGAGGTGCCTGATTTAGAACTTTTGATAATTAAACGGTCACTTCGTTCAGTACTTTCCGTCCTAAACCAGAAATACGACTGCAATCTCTACTCAATTTTATCTTAATGCAATTTTTTTTCCAGAATAGCTGATGGTGAACTTTTTCGAAGTATCACGTGTGGTACCTCCAGTTTAAAGCAAGCAAAGAATCTTGTGATTCCTTCTAATTTTCATCTCAGCCTTCTTGGTGCCGACTTTTTAAAGGTATTCACAAGCCATATTAATTTCCCACAAAAACCCCAATGAAAATATTCAGAAATGCGCATAAAACTACCTTCTAGCCTAATAATATTTTGTACTTCAGTTCTCAACTAAACAATGTGAACTGCATGATATTTTGATGATTTTATGGGCAATTTTATATCATCTAATTTGTAAGAAATAGGAGAAAATGAACCATGTTTTGCATAACACATTATTATTAAAAGCCTTAAGAATTGATAAATGTTCTAAGCACTTAAAATTACTATTTCAGAAGCACTTTGATCAGATGTTCAAGAAAGCATTCTAAAAATATGTGGTTATCCTTAATTTTTTTTATCCTGTGACAGTTACATCAAATTGACTGTATTTTTAGGATGGCCACTTTTTTTTTGTCCACACCAGGTATTTAGCTCTACTTACCTCTACTAAGTCTTACTTAAGCCTGGTTAAGGAAACGTAGACTTTAGCAGGCCTACTCATGTCTACTTAAACCAATTCAAACCTCGTAGGCCAACTTAGGCCTGTTCATAGACCTATTAGACCAATTTAGATATACAAAGAGCCTACTTAGACCCCCTTAATACCACTTAGACCTACTTATATCTACTTTGACCTATTTAGACCTACTGAGATCTATTAAACCTACTCAAACTAGTAGGTCTACTTAGATCTAACAAGGGGCTGACCTAGATCAGGTCAACCAGGTCCTAGAACCCAGTAAGATTTTCCTGACGAAACCGAGTTTGATTTTCCTTTCCTAGATGCGTAACTATATTCGATTTTGGTGACTTTCGGCTTTGCCGCATGACTTGGGTCAAAACATAAAATAACCCACACACCCCGACCTGGGAAATAATTCTTTTCAATTATTACCTCAGCCCTCTCAGTGCCGGTTTTTTTTAAGTCCCTTACTAGCCATATTACTTCCACAAAAAGTCCCAATGAAAACGTTTAAAATTGCGCTTGAAATTACCTTCTCGGCTAATGTTTTGGACTTAAGTTATCAACTAAATATTGTGGGATGCATGATATTTAGGTGATTTTATAGACAATTTCCTGTTATCTAATTTGTAAGAAATAGGAGAAAATGCACCATGTTTTGAATAACACATTATCATCAAAAATCTTAAAAATTGATATGTTCTACGCAGGCGCTTAAAATTAGCATTTCAGAAGCTTTTCAATCAGATCTCGAAAAAGGCATTCTAAATACATATGGTTTTTCGTTAATTTCTGTTCATCCTTTGACAGTTATGCCAAATTGACTATATTTCTTATGATGGCCACTTCTATTTGTCCACCCTCTCTATTTTGCCATTATAACTTATTTGCATTAGTTACTGAGAGATTTACCTATCCAACAATCATTTTTTTTTCCAAAAAGTTGTCCTTCCAAAATGTAGAATAACATGTTCCTCGACTTTTCAAAATCAAAAATTTTCCCGAAAAGCAAGTCCCAGACACCCATAGATATATTGTGTCTTTGGCACTTGAAACTTTGTCACAGAAAATTCTTGATCCGCCCCCGTTTACGTATACGTATTTAAAGCTAAACAGGCCTAGCTGGACCTATTTAGGCCGGCTTCGACCTTTGTAGACAAACTTGGACCTACTGAGGTCTGTTTAGAGCTACTCAGACTTGCGTAGGCCCACTTAGGTCCGCTGGGGCCTACTTAAACTTACTTAATCCAGTTTACAAGGCTTTGCTTTTGCGTAGCACGATCCATGTTTTGGCATGGTGCCCTGGTAGTGCCCTTGTGTATATGTCACAATTAGCTATGCCTTTGAAGTAACTTAGACCCACTTGGCTCTACATAGAACTATTTTGACCTACTTAGAACTAATTTAACGTGCCAAGTCGTATTTAGGCCTATTTCAATCTACTTAGGCCTTAGACGTATTAGATGTACTCAAACTTATCTAGGCCTACCCAGGTCTTCTCAGGCCTATTTAGATCCACTTATGTCTAAGTAGACCTATTTAGACATAGTTAAACCAACCTAAATGTACTAAGCGTACTTAGAACTACTTGGGGCAACCTAGACCTACTTTGACGTACTTAGGTCTACCGACACCTAATTAGATTTAACTAGACGTACTTACCCAAATTTAATTTCATATTTCCAAAATTTCTTGTTAGCAAAACGACAGTTATAAATTTCAAAAACACGAGAATACTTTATAATGACATGTTTCGGCAAGACTAATGCCATCTTCAGTTTACAGAGTGATGTTTGTAAGGCTTTAAATAGGAATTAAAGAATGAATAACTTAACTATTTACAGTAACGATATACTAAGATGATTAATTACAACGACAATATGTTTTGTGAAGACTAAAATAGGCGGTAAGATACGATAATTATGAACAGAGGAAGGTGTTGATGTGTTAAATTTTTGTGCTTAATTCTGGTTTTCTATTTTAGATGTAAATAGTTTCTTTCAATTTGAGTGTGTAAGTGTTTTTGGCTGAATCTACAATTTTAAAGCAGTTTGGTGTAAAGTGGTTTTTACTATTGGTAGAGACATCGATCCCAAAGGCCTACGGCTGGCCAGGTTCTATGGCCTTCCCAAATTGCATAAACAAAGAGAAAGAAACACACCACCTCCTTTCAGACCGATTGTATCCTAGATAGGGGCATATAATTGCAAACTAGCCTAATACTAAGTTCTTTCCTATGCCCCCATATTTCCAACAAATACCCGACACAAGATTCTTTCTCTTTCGTTCGAGAAATTCGGAATATCGACGCACGCAACAAGTATCTCATATCTTTCGATGTACAAAACCTTTTCACGAACATTCCTCTTAACGAAATTATAAGCACCTAGATTATTACTTTTTTTAAACATAATCCTAACTTTCCTATTAACAGAACTGACCTTAAAATGCTATTTTCGTTTGTAACTACTCAATACCACTTCTTGTTTAATGATTTAATTTATGACCGAATTGATGGGGTCGCTATGGGTTCTCTTCTTGCTCCTATTTTAGCTGATCTTCTTATGGGACATCATGAAAAATCCCGGCTTGAAAACTACAAAGATTCCAAAATTTTAATTTACCGAAGATATGTCGATGACATTTTCCGTTTACTGGACAACAAACACGACGCAATGCCATTCTTCGATTACATCAACGCTCAACATCCCAACATAAAACTCACTCGTGAAAAACAATTAAATGGGAAACTCCTCTTCCTTGATGTTTTAGTGGATAATTCGTCCAACTTCGGCAACCGAAGTACCAGGCGGAATCTCAATTGCGTATTGAAAATTAGTACTCAGAAAATAATTTTAACAAAAACCATGACATTAAGGTTGTTAAAAATACATTAATACTAACGTTTCGTTACATAACCAGTAACATCATCAGAGCGATATGATTACAGAAATAATTTTTCGTTATTTAAGCCGAGAAATTATTGTTGTAATCATATCGCCCTGATGATGTTACTGGTTGTGTAACGAAACGTTAGCATTGAAGTATTTTTTAAAAACTTCGAAGTCTTGGTTCTTCTTAAAGTTATTTCCTGAACGAAAATTTGTCCAACGCTTGTGTCACCTCTGCCTTTCACAAAAAATCCCATACTGGACATTTTAACAAATTTTTTCAGTTTCGCGCCGTTAAACAACAAAACAGGCCTAATTTGCACTTTTGTTGACAGACCATCCAAAATTAACAACACTAACGCGGCTTTAACAAAGATATCAACAAACTGTCAGAAATTTCCAAACGTAATTGTTTTCCTTCTCACTTCCTTCACAAAATCATTAAAAAATATTTAAGGACACCCGGACAAAACCCTAACAAAAATGTTTCCAACAACATGGAAACACCAATATGAGTAGTCTGTAATGTCCGGATTCTGTCACACCTTTTTCAACACATTTTCAAAATGGGTCAAAATTTTTCAGTGTCGTTGGGGAAAATCCTTTTTATTGACGGCGTCACTTTCGGTTTCGCTTACTTAACTTCCGGTCGCTTTCATGAATTTAATTATGTTACCAAGAATTTCAACACATTTTAAAAACGGGTCAAAATTTTTCAAAGTGTCTTTGGGGAATAACCATAACATTCCAAACATTCCAAACATTCCAAACATTCCTAATCTCCCTAACAACCAGTCTAACTCGATGTCAACTTAAACAGCTCGATGTCAACAAAAAAACTATTTTTAGTTTGCTCCATTGTTAGGGAGATCTGGAATGTATGGAATGTGGGGAAAACCCCTCAACGACAGGTGGGGGAATTACCTTTTTTGACAGAATTTTAAGGAAACAACCTAGCTGATAAAGTATTTTACGGTTTAAATCCAAATATATTCTCATAACTGTCAATCATTTCATTCATGTAATGACCATATGCCAATGTATCAATTTTATTTTCAAGTATTATTCTTTTATCATCTTTTGCTGACAATGCAATTTTTTCAACACTCTCAGTATACAATTCATGATTTCGGTGTCTTATTAAATTCATTTTTCTAATTTGTTCTTCTTCAGTAAATAAGCAATCTTTATAATTTTGAAATGTTATATTTTTTTCAATAACATTTTTCTTAACAACTTTACATCCTTTTGACACCTTTGGTGAGTTGTCTTTTTCATCTATTTTATAAGAATATAATTTTGCTCTCAGCCCTACAAATTCTTCTATTTGTTTACCACTGCACTCATCTTTCATCATTCCAATTACTTTTTTGTTTAAACCGGTTTTAATTCCGCTTTCATATTCTTTTGGATAATTACTTGTGTCAAACATTTTTTCAACATCTGGGGTTATATCTTTATAAAAATCTTCAGTTTTAATTTCATACATTAAACTGTCAGTATCTGTAAATAACAACCGCGCATTTTCACCATATTTTAATTTAATATAATTGTAATGAAAATCATACATTAAAGTCTTTGATAAATCTAATATACTCATTCCTAAATATATAGGTTTATCTAGCTTAATTTTTTCTTATGCATATGCACAGCAATTAAATTTTCAGAAAATATTGTTCTTTTGTTAAAATTAGTTTTTGAAAATAATTTTAATGCTTTTTCTTCTTTGTTAACTAATTGTATATCAACTCTGTTTCTAACATTCTCCATAGTTTTTCCAAACACAGAATTATTCATAAGTTTGAAAAAGTCTTTTTCAAATTCATTTTTTGCTTCTGTTCTCAGTTTTGTGTTTAAATCAATATATTTTTTCATAAAATCTTCTTCATAAAATTTAATACCTTTATAAATTCCACTAATTTTTAATCATAATTTTTCATATAATTTCAAGTTTTCACTATGTAAAACATATTTTTCTTTATTATTCAAATTTGGTATTAATTTTTCAACTGTGTCAACTTTTAATCTTTCTGGTGCTAGCGGGTATTCATTATGTAAATCATGCAACTCCTCAGGATATTCCAAGTTAACTTCTAATATACAAGGAAATTTTTCCCAATTTTGTAATTCTTTCTCATTCATCCATTTAAAATCTCTCACAGGAAGTTTTTTACTGATAGCCCATCCGTATCAATTATTCGCGTCTAAATAAGTAAGATATACATTATATTCTTCAGGATTATACTTTGAGCCCATATAAGGATTATTAGCTTTTGCATATCGCTTTGTAATTGTTGAAATTCCCCCTCTAATTCCATTTTCAATCATAAGGTACATTTGTGGATCGGATAATAAGTCCAATTCAACTCCAGTCATTTTTAACATTGCATCCCAAGCAAGCCCTGGAGAAGTATAATACCAAGCGAGGTCTAATTTATAATTTTCTTTACAAACTTTTCTAAAATTTTCAAAAACATCTGCCAAAAGTATCACATCAGTTTTCAAATATAAGTCATGATATTCTTTCATATTTTTAATATTAAATTTTTTCCAAACATTTTGCGCATGTTCATAATCTACTTCGCTTATATTTTCATCATTTAATTTTGAATAAAATTCCTTAATATCAGGTAATTTTACTTCTTTTAATTTTTCAATATTATCAAACCAATCATATGGAAACACACCTTTTCTAGTTAATAATTCTCTTTCCTCTTCATTTTTGTAAATTCTTTTCATAATATTTAGTTCATTTTTATCTAAATTTTTAACCAAGTTTCCTAAACTACTTTGCATAAACTTAAAACTGTCAATAAATCTAATTTGTTTTTTAACATTAATCATTTCTTTGATTTTATACTCTATTTCACCTTTTTCATTATTAAATTCCTCATATTCAATAATGTTTTCTTTACATTTACTTTGAAATTGTTTTTCTGTAATTATTTTTTTAGATTCAAATTTATCAACAATAATCTCTTTTGTGAATGAAATATATTTCTCCTCAGTGTTGGGTATACAATTAATTTCACCTTCTGAAACACCTAGATTTTTTATAAACAAATGACTATTATAATTTTGTAAATTGTGAAATATAACTGGAACAAATTTAGGTTTTTTCATTTTTCAATTACAACTAATACTAGCAGCACCTCGATATTTTCCAGTATAATGGCAATGGTCTTTAACTTTATCATCTTTTTCAAATTTTTTATCACATGCATAACATTTCTTAACTTTTTCAAAATCTTTTTTATCCTTTTCTCTTAATATTATCTTTTTTGGAAATTTAAATTGCTCATGTATTTTTTTAATATTGTTTTCTAAACTTTCTACAAATTTTAAAGAAACGTCTTCATCAGAATTGTCCTTTTTACTGTGTATTACTAATTTTGGTTTAAATAAATTATCATCAAAACATTTTATCAAATAACAATATCCAGACGGTTCATGTTTTTGAAATTGTTTTGTATTATTACCAATATTTTTATCCTCATATTTTAAATTGCATTCAAAATCTGCATAAATTACAAACGGCACATTGTGCATTCTTTCATAATTTTTAAACTTTAATTTTTCTCCTTTATTAGGATAAACAGTTTTTCCACATTTATATTTTGAACAATATTCTAAATGATTTTTAAGAGTTTTTTCATTTCTAAAATTTTGTAAACAATAATTACAAATAAGTATTTTTTCTTTGCTTTTATTGACTTGGTTTGAAAATAATCTGCTCATATTTTTAATTAAACAATAATGTTTATCACCATTTTCATTAGTTATTAACAATATGTTCACATGTGTATTCACATGTGTATTCACATGTGTGTTCACATGCGTGTCCTCATGTGTATCCACATGTGTGTTAATTTGTTCCAAGTCTAATTTACTCACCCTCAAAGGAAAAATTTCGTGCTTTTTATTTCCAAACCTTTTTTCTTCATTATAACCAAATAAATTAATTGCAATGTTATTATTTTTTTCAAATTTATCAATATCTGTAAATCCACACGGGAATTCCATACCTTTTGTATTAAAACTCTCAGCTTTCTTTTTTAAAATTTTTGTAATTCTTCCAGGACTTATCAAATTAGGATTAGTTTTCAAAAGTTCACTTATTGCAACACACCACAATAAACATTTTTGGTCATCATTTTGTGGATTAATAATTGCATTTTTATTTTTTAAAAATTTTGGAGTAGGAATATAAGATGATGCAAGTAATCGTTTAATTTTATTAATATTAAGAATTATTTTTAAACTTTTATAAAATTTCCATAAAATTGAATTTCTTAAATATTCTTCAAAACTTTTAATAATTTTATCTTTCATTTTTTCATATATTTCATCAAAATTGTTTCCATCAAAAATTTCTTCATATTAACTATGAAAATGTGCTTTATCTGTAGTTTCTTCTCCAGTTGCTGGATTTGCTTTTTTCATTAAACATACAAGAGTTATTTGTTGTTTTGTACTTGGATATTTTTTAAATTTTTTTATTACCAATGGTTTTATTTTTTCCAACAGGCTCAAAGGGTCATATAAAGATAATCCGGCTTCTTCCAAATCCATTTCATATCTTTTTGTTACTTTCAAAGCTTCTTTATCCAATTTAAACTTTGGTTCAACCATTTGCGATTTTTCCTGTATTTTGTTAAATATATTTAAAACATTTTCTTTTAAATGATTATACCAATTTCTTATTTTTTCGGTTCCTTTGTTTACATTATTTCTATATTTATCAAATAAATTAAGTACTTCTTTAGACTCGTTAAATAAATTATTTGCTTTTCTTTAGAACTTTCAATCAAACTTTTAATTTTTGAAACGTATTTTGTTGGCACCAATATGGTTTTAAAATCATAACCAGGATTTGGTGTATCAAGTAGATTACCCCTTTTATAAACATTTTTTGGTTTTAATAAAGGTGTATTAATATTAGGGACATCTGTGTCCAATAAATTTTTTGTTGTATTCATTCTTTATTTATATGTTTATTTTTTCTTTAAATGCAATATGATGCAAAAAAAAAGAATAAAAATCATCTGATTTTTATTCCTAACCACACACTGAAGGTCTTCAATAATTAAATATTAAAATATTAATGAATAAATTTAATCTTTTTGGTCTTGGCTTCAAAATAATTTTATAATTGGTATAAATTTTTTCTTTGGCTTCATAATCAATATCAAAATCACTAAAAATGCAAAATTTTTCATCATAATTTATTGTAAATTCATGATGTGGTAATAATTCTCCTTCACCTGAAAGTTTAGAAATTTCATTAGTAAAAATATAATATAAATGGTCTTTATCATAATCTTCATAATTTTCTGGTTTTAAAAATATTTCAACAACTTTTTCTGAGACTACTTGATTCATTGTTTTTTATTTAATACAAATTTTTCCTCAAGAGAAAAATGCTTATTCGGCAAAAATCAAAAATGTCTGATCATTAATTTTCAAATCTTTTTTTGCTTTAATTCTGTACTTGATGCTTTCTGCATTTAGGTTAAAATTTTTTGCGGCAGAATAAAGACTTTTAAAATTGAAAATTTCTCCTGTTTCTCTGTTTATAATAATTATTGGTGTTGGTTTTTTCATTTTTTCTCTGCAATATTTTTCAAACTTTTCATTAGGTTTACTAATTTCCAAACCCAGTAGTTTTCAAGCTCATTTTTTTTGTAAGTTTTATAATATTTTATTTTTTTTTCTTTTGCAATATCTCTCAATTGTTTAATAGTATAATGACTTTGATTGTTCATTTTTATTATATATTATTTTTTATTTAAGAACAAATTTTTTTTCTTAAAAAACAAAAATAAATAAGTTAAAAGTTGGTATTTTTCTTTTCTGAATCTTGTAAATCTTGTATAATTTAATCTCCAAATTTATTAAATTTTTAAAGTTTTCCATACAATTACAATTAAAACCATTTAAATTTAAATAATCAAATAGAAAATTATAATATTTAATGGCAATTTTAAATAAATTATAAACATTTTCATCTTTTAACCAATTATTATATTTTTTATCAATTTTTCCGTTTTTAAAGTAATCTAAAATAAATTCAAAAATGTTCATTTATTTTATTTATACCGTTATATAAATTTGTAAACTATGTAGCTTCCTGAGATTCCAACTAGAAAAAAAGTAACATTTTGATATTCTTTCATCTCATCTGAAGGTTTATAGTAATCCTCCAATTTTGGTTCATTTTCTGCAGCTTCACTGTATTCTTGCTCTAAACTTTTCACATGCGCAAGAGTTTTTAATGCTGTGTTTGTTCGATTTATATCCGCATTTGCATCAGATAATTGCTGTCTTAATTTTTCAATCTCTTCTTTTTTTTCCACTTGTTTTTCTTACCATTTTTCCTTCACTTCGCTCAGTTTTTCCATTGCTTCATTATGTCTTTTTATCTCTCTTTCATATCCAGAATGATTTAATTTTAAAAAAAAAAATCCAGCACCTGCAAAAGCAACTGCATTAAAAAGTCCTCCAATTACTGTTTCCATTTATTTTTATTTAATTTTTTTATTTTGCCCACTTTGTTTGCTTTCTAAGATTTGAAAGGATCCGTAGGAAGCCACTTTTTGTCTTGTGCATATTTAATTCCAAGTGTTGATAATCCTACAGCTGCTGTAAGTTTTAAAGTAGGCACTAAACTACCCGGAGTTGACAAACCATCACTAAATACTCTTCTTGTTATCATTCCAATTCCCACAGCACCCAATGTAATTAGTGTAGAATCATATAATTCATTCATAACTTCTTTTCTATTCATTTCGGTCATTTATTTATATACATAAAAAATTTTTTTATTAAAAACCTGTAAGGCCCCTTTCACGGTTTGCTTCCTTACAGGTTTTCAATAGAACACCTTGGTGGGCCGCTTTGCAGTTTTTTTTCTCTACCTTGGGAGGTGCTACCGTCATTCTTTTCTTTTACATTATTTATGAACTTGTAAGCTTGGCTGTCTTTTTCTTCTTTGATTTCTCTTTTGTCTCTTTTATATGAATAATATAACCCTCCAAGTGTGGCAACAAGCGTCACACCGCCAATAAAATATCTAAAATCTATGTAATCAGTTATTTCTTTTGCAAAACGGACTCTTGCGCGGTTTCCTTCGGGCGATTGTTTATTTTCTACTTCGCTTCGCTGTCTTGCCTTTCTTTCTTTTGCTTCTCTTGAAATTTTTGCCAATCTTTTTCCCAATTCCACTTTTCTTGGATCTTTTACTTTAACAGCTTTGTTGCTTTCAGATTTTTCAACTGCTGTTACTTTATAAACCTTTGGTTGTTTATCAGTCAAAGGCTGTTTATCAGAAGTGTTCACTTCGTCCGGCTTCACCGTTTGTTTACTTTGGTCACTCTGTTCACTCATTTATTTATCTTTTTATAATTTTATTTAAAATTTATTGTAAGTGTATTTAAAATTTATTACAAGTCTATTTAAAATTTATTCAAAGTTATTACAAGTTGTCACAAGTGTATTTAAAATTAACTTACAATCTACTTCAAACAAATTTTAAACAAATTCAAGTAAAATTTATAAATCATTAATAATAGATTTATCAAAATCTACATTAAATTTTTGACACAATACAATATGATTCATTAAAATTTCTTTATCTGTTATTTTTTTATGTAATTGTATAGCAATAAATGCAATTTTTCCTTTGAAACAATCTGTCACTTTACCATTTTTTATAGTTTTATTACTTCCTCCAAAAACCAACGAAGTTAAACCACTTGTAACTTCTGCAGATGCAAATGTTTTAATTAATTTTCCGTTGCAAAAAAATCTTGAATCAGCAATTTTAAAGGGATATGATTCCCTATCATAATGAACAGAAATGCATTTCATTTTGTTATATTCTGTAGGGTCAGCTTTCAATGGAAATACATTTGGATTTATATCTAAATAATTGTTTCCTACACCATAAACAATTAACCTTTTTGTAGAAGCATTGTCAAGATTTTGGAATCCTATCATCCTGTAAATTCCATTACTACTACTTTTATTTCCAAAAATTGCAGTAAAATCATTTGTTCTTTTAATATTTTGTCTTTCCATTTCATAAACTACAAAAATATGAACACGGTCTTTTAAATTTGAAGAAGCAGTCGGGGTGTTTATATTAACTGGAACTTCAAAAAAATTACTTTCATCCTTAAAATACATTTTGGTTGGAGTTTCATAAAATGGCCTATTTAATTGTCCTTCCGTAAACAAATTTACATCCAAATTTCCTGTTTCTGTTTGATTATAAACTGTTAAGATTCTGTTATCAGCATTTTTATAAATTATATATGAATTATCGTCTTTAATTTCATAAACTGCAGTATAAAATTTAAAAATTCAAACCAAAATGTATTAAATTTGACATCTACATATTTTCTTGTTATAATATGCATTTCATGTGTTGGCTGGTGATATGTAGAAATTATTTTATGATTTCCCATATTAATGTCTCCTGCCATTCTTCCTCCTGCCAAAGACAATTGTTTATTATCTTGTTCATCAACATATTTTTTTCGAGCCAAATGTTTATCATCTATAGAATCAATTGTTGAAATTATTTTATTTGTGTTTATAGTCAAATCGCCGGTCATCGTACCGCCTGTTAAAGATAATTTTTTATCAAATTCATTTAAAATGAAATTTTTTCTTTTTGAGCTAAAATCATCATCATTAAATATAACACTCATTTATTTTATATATTTATAGGATTATGATCAACGTTGTATAAATTACAAAGAACATAATGATAAAACAAAATTTCTTTTTCTGTCATTTTTTCGTGTTTTAAAATTGAAAAGAAA
The DNA here is from genome assembly GCA_030142905.1 of Heliopora coerulea. Taxonomy (NCBI): domain Eukaryota; kingdom Metazoa; phylum Cnidaria; class Anthozoa; order Scleralcyonacea; family Helioporidae; genus Heliopora; species Heliopora coerulea. The sequence goes on along the minus strand of JASJOG010000071.1, from coordinate 226,320 downwards.
GATATTGATCCATCAAAAGGTGAATTTGTGTTGTTTTTTATATCACCAATTGTTAAAGTTGTATCTCCTAAAACAGTCTTTGCCGTAAAAGATCTTAACTTTTTTCCATTACAATAAACACTACTTTTATCATTATTTGCTGTTGTATACACATCCCAATGAATACTCAAACATATCCATTTATTCAAAACTCCAGCATTGGCTTTTGATTAAAAAGCAGCAATTGGTGTCTTATGATTTACAGGATTCGAACCAATACAGATAAAATTTGCACTATCTCCAGCAATAACTAATTCTTTTGTAGTTGGATTTGCAAAACAAACAAATCTGTCAAAACCCTCATTATCATGTCCAAAAATTCCTCCTTTTAACCAATCATTTCCAGATGAAGGTACAGAATTCAATTTATAAACAACAAAAACATTTACAATATCTTTTTTTCCTGATATTGGATTAATGTTCAAATCTGAAATCATTCTATTGTTATCAAATTTTAAAAAATATTTATTATCTTCCTTTTCACTTTCTAAACACAAGGAAGGTTGAAGATTTTTTGTTGCTTGTTTAAAATTGTTTCCTTCAATTCCATAATCAATTATTTCTTTTACTTTTCCACCATTTCTTTCAGACAACAAATCATAAATTGAATTATATTCAACAAAATATAAATTATGAAATTTCAATAAAAAATTATCTTTCAAAACTGAAAAACTAACATTCTTTTTGAGAATGTTTAAATTATCATCAATATATTTCTTCCTCGCTAAATGTGTTTCAAGTGTAGGATTTTTTGAAGAAATAATTTTATTACTTCCAATATTAACATCACCTGTCAATGTTCCACCAGTTAGGGATAATTTTTTAGAATCTTGATTATTTAAGTATTTTTTTCTGGCTAAATGTTTTTCACCCATAGGATCTGAAGTTGTTATAATTTTATGATTTCCCATGCTAATATTTCCTGACATTGTTCCACCAGTTAAGGATAATTTTCTAGAATCTTGGTCATCTGCATATTTCTTCCTTGCTAAATCTTTATCACTTATAGGATTCACAGTTGTTGAAATTTTATTAGCGCCTATGATAATATTTCCCGTCATTGTTCCTCCTGTTTTTGATAAAAAAGTTCCTGAGCTGCCCGATGTACTCACTTTGTCATGTACATATTTCTTCCTCGCTAAATGTGCATTTTTTGTTGGGTCAACTGATGTTATTATATGGTTTGAGCCCATGTTAATATTTCCAGTCATTGTACCTCCTGTTGTTGGGAGACTCCCTGTTGTTATATTATAGCTAACTTTTTCATATCCGTAAAATAAACTCATTTATTTTATAATAATTTCCAATAAAATGTTTCCAATTGAAGATGAATTATTTCCTTCTACTTTGAATATTAATTCATTATAAATTCCATTTGATAATTTTATTCCTCCTGTTTCTTCAGGCGGATAAATTTTAGAGACACTGCCTTTCAATGTTTGTTCAGATTCAATTGGAACTTGAATAATTACATTACTTCTTTTACCATTTACAAAATTTTTACTTTTATCAATCATATTACAGCTTATGTTTACATATTCCAAGTTGTTATTAATATTTACTACATTTTCGCTTTCTGTTGAAGTATTTGCTTGTATTACTTTATTTTCGGAAAATCCTATGATTGGTCCAAATGTTTGTAAATTTAATGTTTTATCCGATTTTATTGTGCATTTTCCAGAAAAATCAATTTGTTCCAGTTCAATTGCGCCGACATTTTCTAATTCAGTTTTTAAAATATTAAAGGTATAATACCCATCTTTGAAGTCAATTTTTCTATTAGCACCTTGTGTATCATAACTAAAATGATGAATATTTTTATATAAATTATTAAAATTCCAAAATATACTTACTGATCTTACAAACATTTTATTACAATTAGTTAATATAAGTGGCTCGTCTAATGGAATTATTTTTTCTGAGTTTTCATCTTTTTGTGATGAAGATTTTTAAAGATATTGTCATTTATTTTATAATATATATTTTGATTCGAAACTTTGTTTCTCAGAGCGCATACCGTGCGATTAAAATTCCATCAATTATTGATAAAGATAAAACAATTAAATTATCACCCGTAGGGGCTGTGGCTGTTGTTATAGCAGCGCTTGTGCCGGCTCCGGCGGTTTTCAAATGTTTGCTGTTTTTTGTTACTTTAGCAACCAAAGGCTGTTTATTGGTCTTTGGTTGTTGTTCAGTTCCTAATGTTTCTAATTTTTTCAAGTCATGCGCTCCCAGTTGTTTTTTTATTGGCTCTTCTTCAACCCCGTAATAATTTAAATTTTTGTTAATTCCAAAAATCATATTTTCTGATGAAACTTTTAGTTTATTATTATAACCATCAATTGGTTCTTTTAAAATAATTAAAGATGATGGAATTAACCATAAAGTTGGACTTATAGCAGTATTTAAAACTACATTAGTTGACAAAATTGCTTGATTCATATTATTAATCCATGTTGTTGTATCATAATTTGTTATAGAATCTTCAACAATTTGTCTAAAAACTTTTTGTGTTTCTAATGCTGAAGCTCTTGGCCCAAAAATACTTTGTCTTGTCCTTGCTTGTGCTCTAAGGATTGAATAAATATATGCTTCAATGCTGTGATTTAGCAATTCTGTGCCACTTTTTGTAAGCCCATTTGATATTTTTGGCACAAATTTTTTATAATAATTTTGTGTGTCTCTAATTTTTCCTGGACTGTGTTTATATCTTTCCCATAATCTTACTCCAACAACATCTTGTCCTAAATGTTCATTTTTATATTTTAAAATTTCTTGCCATGTCCATTTTGGATAGTGATCTTTTAAAAAACCAGCATTAAATTTATAAAAGGTTTTATCATCACCATTTCTCAATTGCTACATAATTCTTCTAACTGTAAAATATAGATGAAATCTCATAAATGATGTAATTTGTTTTGGCACATCTGAACTAAATAATAAATGTTGTATTGAAATTCCACATCCATAAGTTGCAATCCATGTTACTATAATGCTTTGAAAATATGGCTCATTAAGTGACCATTTTGCATTATCATCTGTAGTTATACCACGTGGCGAATTTAATATAGGAAAATTGCTTTGAAAATAATCTGTATTGTTTACATAAATCCTAAACTGATTTATAGGATAATTTAAGACATATCCTATTGGAAAATTATCCCAATAATATGATTTTCCGGTAAAATCAACATGTCTTTTACCTTTTGGTAATTCTTGCACAGTTCCTCCGATTTTCCAAATTTTTGGAAAGTGGGCGGAATGCCCGCTGTCGCTGTGTTCAATAGGTTTATTAATATATAGATATTTGGTTTCATTTGGATCGCTTTTAAATGCATCACTTTCAATATCAGTTTGAATATATTTATTATTTATAAAATAAATTTTTGCACCATTAAAACTTCCGTCTTTTGTATAATCTTGTACAAATTCAAATTTTGATAAATCTGCATAAGGATATTTTTTTTAAAAATTTTCTTTTAATTTTTTATCTACAATTGCTTGTTCTTTCTTAACAAGACCATAATATTTTCCATAAAATTTTTTTGAAGCTTCTTCCACCAATTTTTGATTCATTGTTTATTTTTACAATATTAAAAAATAAATGAACAAAGTTAGCGACAAAGAAGTTGTTATTGAACAAGAGTTAAGAGATATTTACTACAACCCAGAAACAGGTTATCAATCTGCGGAAAGACTTTATCAAAAAGCAAAAGAAAAGGCATTAAACGTTAGTAGAAAAATTGTGCAAGACTGGTTAAAAACACAAGATACTTTTACAAGATACAAACCAATTGTTAGAAGACATAAATTCCAAAGAACATTTGTCAAAGATTTAGCTGATCAAATACAAATGGATTTGGTTGATATGGGAAAATATAAAAACCAGAACAAAGGATACTATTGGATAATGTCACCTGTTGAAATTTTAAGTAGATATGCATTCGCTATTCCTGTTTACAGAAAAGATACTAAAAACATGACAAAAGCTGTAGATGAATTATTAAAACAATTTAAGGAAAGATTTGGTAAATACCCAAAAGTCGCTCAATTTGATGAAGGAAAAGAATTTTACATTGTAGGTGTAAAAGAACTATTGAAAAAACATAATGTTGAATATTTTTCTACAAACTCAGATAGAAAAGCAGCTATAGTTGAAAGATTTAACAGAACTCTAAAAACATCCATGTGGAAATATTTCTATAGCAAGGGAACTTATAATTGGATTAACCACGTAGATGAACTTGTAGATAATTATAACCATACTAAACATAGTAGTATATTAATGAAACCTGCTGATGTGAACAAGTATAACAAAGACCAAGTGTGGATTACACTATATGGTTACCCATTAGGAGATTTATCTTTACCTAAATTCAGAATTGGTGATACTGTTAGGATTTCTAAATATAAGAATATCTTTACTAAAGGTTATGAAGCTAATTTTACAGAAGAAATTTTTAAAATTGTAAAAGTATTTAGAGGTGATCCAAACATGTATGAAATAGAAGATCATGAGGGAGAACCAATTATTGGAAAATTTTATGAACAGGAATTATCTGCTGTGGATAAAAAGGATGATGTGTATAGAGTTGAGAAAATATTAATAAGGAAAAAAGTCAAAGGTAAAAATATGGTATTAGTGAAGTGGCTAGGTTATGATAACAAACACAATTCTTGGATACCAGAAGAAAATATTCAAAACATCGAAGCGTAGCGTCAGCAAAGCAGTCGTGATAAATTAAATAAAATAAATAAATAAATAAATGTCTGAAGGTTTTGATGATATTGAAATGAGAAATAGAAACATGGAAGAAGAAGAAGAAGGGGAAACAAGTTGTGGTGGGGATGACCTACAGGCCGCAAGCGGTGAAGACAACCCTGAGGGTCATAATAGAAGTATAAACATAATAAACACAGAAAATCCAAAAAGAAAATTTAATAGGGTTGACCGCGCAAGCGGCGAGCAAAGCTCTCTTTCAAGAAAAACACCTGTGAATATATCAAGAAGAATGAGAAATGTAAAATCGATAATAACTAATGATAGAAAACTAAGTTTTAAAAAAATATTTAAAATTCGACTTGAAAAGAAAAATGGGCCAAATAATAGTATATTGTTGGATAAAACAACATTTGTAAGAGACCAAAAAGGAAATGTTTCAGTTATTTTAAAAGGTGAAAAAATTGGTAATGTCAATACCAACAATGAACCAGAGTTATTTACCAGAAAAAATAAGAAATATGTTGATGAATTTAATGATTATATGAAAAAGCAAAAAAAGAATATGAAAAAACTCCAAGTGCGGTAATACATAGAACAAAGAATCGGCGTAGCCGTCGCGGAGCGTGGTGATTTTGAAATTGAGCTTGCGAATCGCAATGAAGTTATTAATTCTATCACTGATGATTCTATTTTAGAAATTCAAACTAAAATTGATAATATAATTGGTGAAAATAACTTAAAAAAATTCATTGATAATGAACAGGATCCAAGACGAACATTATTTGAAAGAAATGAATTAATAGAATTTAGAGGTTTGATATATTTGGAGGGTATTGACTCCAATTTATCAGAAAATGAAAAAAAAGAAGTTATACGTGGAAAAATTGATGGATTTGATAGAGAGCATCAACATTGGAAAAATAAATCTGATTTAGAAACAGCTGAACCCCAAAAAAGTATATATAAAAGTTTTTCAGAAATTGCAAAACTTCAAGCAGATAAAATGAGACTTGAAAATGATGAAAGACCAATTAGTGAAGAAGGAATAAATATTTTAAATGAAAATGCTGAAGAATCTGACCTTGGAAGATTAGAAAGATTTAAAAAATGGGCAAAAGAAAATTTATTAGGTTTATCAGTAGTTGCTATTTCTGTAGCAGGTATAATTACAGCAATAGTTATAAGGGCAAGAAACGCATTAAAACAAGGTGCAAAAGCGGTTGGAAATTTAGGAAAAGCAATTGCAAAGATAGGTAAAAATTTTGGTGCAGTCATTTCAGTAGTTTTAAATTTAATTTCTCAGATATTATCATGGGGTGCAAAAGGTATTGCCTTTCTTGCTAAAAATCTATGGATATTAGCTATTGCAATTACTTACTTTTTATATGAAGGATATAAGCGATCGACCGAAGGTCTCAGCACAGCAGCAAAGCTAGCTCGAACGAACGGTGAAGCGAGCGAACAGCGAAGCTGATAAATTAAATAAAATTTTTTTTATAAAACAAAAATTTTTAATTTTTGTACAATAAAAAATGAATAGAGTAAACGAATTATATCCAGGATATAAAAGATCAAAAATGAGTGAAATTAAAGGAAACAGAACAAGGCATGTTGTAACTTTGAATCCGAATTCAGCAAATCCAGAAGAAGAACTTTATATAGATATTCCAAAATTAAATCCTAATTTGTGTCTTGTTCCTGATTCATTAAAATTGTTATTTAATTTTAAAAATGCAAATACTAAATCGTGGTTTTTAAATAATTTATCAAAATTGTTAAAGAAAAGATTGGTTGTTAAATTTGCTGGAGAAATTGTTTACGATAATAGTGGAGAATCTTTACTAGAAATTTACAAAGATCTCTGGAAGCCTGAATTTGAAAGAGCAGATATGGTTGAATACGGTATCGCCCGAGAAAACCTCAGAAAATTAATTTCAAAAGATGACTCTGGAACAACAAGTGGCAATGCAGAAAAAGCTTCTGATAAATTAATGTATGATATTTATGGAACAAAACAGTGTTTAAAATTAGAAAAAATACTTTCAGATCATGGACTATATGCCCCTTACGGAATGATTAATAATTTTCAATACATTTTAACTTTTCCAAAAGCTAGTGAAATTATGGTAGCACAAAGAGGACAAAGTGTTGGGGGATATACTTTGGAAAATTTAGAATTGGAGTATGAAACAATTGAAAATCAAGATTTGGCAATTGATGTTTTATCAAATTATACCACAGGAAGATCATTATCATATGATTATGTAACTTTGATGAAAACTATAGAATGGGATAAAGATGCTACTTTACATAATGAAACCATAAATATTCCGCGGAAGAGTATGAAAGCAGTTGTGCTGTTATTTAGAAATAAAACTATCACAGATAGTGAACAATTTGTTTATCCAAATATAACAGACGTCAAAATTAGTGTTGAAGGAGTGCCAAATAGTATATATTCTCAAGGTATGCCAATAAGAAGATTTTTTGAAGAGGCATTTAGAATATTTCACGGAGGATATGAAAATAGTGATGCAGTTATAAGTATTCAAAAATTTTATAAAGATTCATTTGCATTATGTATTGATTTGAGGACATTAGATGATAATTTTGTTTATGGGAATGGAAAAAAGTTAGTAAACACACAGTCTGGACTATTGTTAGAAATAAAAAAAAACTGCCATTTCTGCAAATGTAATGTGTCATATATTTGTGATAAGTGATGGATTGTTAAACATTGTAAATAAAGATTTGTCTTCAATTCAATTTTGAAAACAAAAATCAAGGATTTTTGAAAAATAAAAAATGAATGACAGCAAAGCTGAGGGTAAAAAACCATTTAATATGATAATTGTTGGAATGACTGCTTGTGGAAAAACAAAATATCTTTTAGATTTTATAGAAAATAAATATAAAAATTATTTTGATTATATTTTTTTAATTTGTACGACATTTGAATGGAATAAAACTTATGAAAATTGGAAATATGATAAAGATGAAGATTTTATTGCTATTCCTTGTGATCAAGATAATGTTGAAGATTGGTTAAAATTTATAGTTGACTTTTCAAAAGGAAGTAAAAGTTTAATCATATTGGATGATTGTGCAAGTGGAAAAAATGTTAAAAATAGAACAAGTGAGTTGGTTAAATTAGGATTTTCTGCAAGGCATTATAATCTTTCCGTTGTAGTTATAACGCAGCAGTTGACATCTATTGCTAAACCATTTAGAGAAAATATTTCAAAATTGGTTACATTTTATAATCCGAATAAAAAAGATATGACAACAATAATTCAAGAATATTTAGATGTAGGCGACCGCACGGCGGAAGGTAAAAAAGAATTAGATAAAATTTTAGAAACATTAAAAAAAAAAAATATTCAAGATTAGAAATTAATTTAATTTTTCCATTTGGTTATAAAATAAATGAGTGAACAAAGTGAACAAGAAAATTTAGAAGTTCCGCCAATTGAAACAACTGCGACAACTGAAACCGCAAACAGCGAAGCTAATGTGAAGCAAGATGTGAAAAAAGAAGTAATGAAAAAACGAGAAGAATTGATAAAATTGTCTCAAGATGGGGAAATTAGTCAATCTGTTCAAAATTTGAAAAAATCAAGTGATAAAGTTATATTTAAAATTTATGCAGAATATGAGGCAAAACAAGCAGAAAAAGCAAATGTATTTTTAACCGATTTATTAATTAGTAAATTTGCGGATTTATTAGGTGGGTTAGAAGCAATTGAAAGCAGTGAAGAATTGGAAAATGAACTTATTAAAGATAAATTACTGAAACGTGATGTAAAATCTGTAGTTGAAAAACTAAGTCAATATTTACCATATCTTGGAATATTATCTGGTAGAGTTACAGTTGGAAAACATATTATTAAAAAACAGAGCACAGCAACGACATGTGAAAAACGTACGGACCGCAAGCGGAATAAAGAAGACGATAATGAAGCATCAACAAGCCAAACATGAATAATTTTATAATATATATTGTATTATAAAATTTATGAAATAATTTATCACTCAAGAGTTGATTTTACAAACTCGTTTACTTCTTCTTTAATTTCTTTATCATCTGTAATTTCATCTGTCATTTCTTTATCGTCGTTATCGTCTTTATCGTTTTTATCGTTTGTGTCTAAAGATTTGTTTAAAATTTCAGGGACCTCTTTAACAAGATTTGATTCCTTTTCTTTTGCTTTTTGTTGAATACTTTTTATAACATTTCTACCAACTAATTTTAAATTTTCATCCATATTATCAAAAATAAATTGTTTTGCTGAAGCAGTTCCAAATTGAATATTACATTCAATATCATATGCTTGCCCTGCTCCTACTGAAAAACCAAACTTGAATGCTTTTTTCCTAAATATTTCATGATTTTTTTCAATAATTTTTTCAGGCTTTAAAGTTGATTGTTTGTTCCCCATTTATTTATATTTTTATTGAATTTATTTTATTTTCAAAATATGTAAATTTCCAAACCAAATGTTGAGGGACTTTAGCAGCGACGCTGTCCCCCGCATTCCATACATTCCAGATATCCCTAACAACCGGCGAATCCGAAAATTGTTTTTTTGTTTACATCGAGTTAGGTTGGTTGACGTCGAGTTAGCCTGGTTGTTAGGGAGATTGAGCATGTATGGAATGTTGAGGGTATTCCTCTGTGACACTTTGAAAAATTTTGACCCATTTTTAAAATGTGCTTAAATTCCCGGTAACGTTATCAAATTCCTGGAAGCGGCTGGAAATGGCGTCATTAGGAAAAAGGTAATTCCCCCGCCTGTCGTTGAGGGGTTTTCCCCACATTCCATACATTCCAGATCTCCCTAACAACGGAGCAAACTAAAAATAGTTTTTTTGTTGACATCGAGCTGTTCAAGTTGACATCGAGTTAGGCTGGTTGTTAGGGAGATTAGGAATGTTTGGAATGTTTGGAATGTTAAGGTCATTCCCCAAAGACACTTTGAAAAATTTTGACCCGTTTTTAAAATGTGTTGAAATTCTTGGTAACGTAATTAAATTCATGAAAGCGACCGGAAGTTAAGTAAGCGAAACCGAAAGTGATGCCGTCAATAAAAAGGGTTTTCCCCAACGACACTGAAAAATTTTGACCCATTTTGAAAATGTGTTGAAAAAGGTGTGACAGAATCCGGACATTACAGACTACTATCTCTATACTAGAAATATGGGACCACTTCGATTGGAAGTGCACGTTTGTTTTCTGGCCACCCATTCTCAACGTATTCCTTCACTCTTTAAAGTACCACATCTTCTGCTGTGGCACGACGAATTTCATTGAGTTTGTTGTCAGATACCAGGAGACTGCTCAATAAGAGATGCACTTGATAATCAAACTTGGATTCTACATCAACTGGCAGTGAAGCCCTAGACAAGGTATCAGCCACTGGAATTGTAATGCCTGGAGTAAACTGCAGTTATTGAACTCCAGTTTACTCCAGGCATAATAATAATAATAATAATAATAACAATAAACTTTATTTGACACAGAATCTAAAAAGGTAACCTTATTTACATTGGAGCTGTGTATGCTAAACTAACTTATAAATAAATGATTATGATAATATACAATAATCAATAACTAAATAAAATAAATTATCAATAAAATTATACTAATTAAAATTTAAAAGTAGAAGGTTAAACGCTATGAACAACAAATGTTAATGAATACCATCACTGAAGCAGAGTTTTTGGTTGTTTCATTGAGACTGTTGTACAGCTTTGCAGCAGGAAATGAGAAGAAACGAAGACCTGACTTGACCTGTAGGAACGAAGACATGACTGAAGAAATCTTTGACATATGAATATTATTCCAAGAACGTGTGCTGTAACTATGGACGTCTATATTTAAACAAAATAAATTAAAAAGATAAGAAGGGCAAAATCCATTTAAACGTTTTAATACAGTCAAGCACTTACGATAATTCCATCTGTCAGTCAGGCTAACCCAGCCAAGTCTTTTAAACAATACTTCTGTACGCCCGTCCCTAATTCTTTTTAGTAAAATGATATGTGCAACTCTCTTCTGAAGTCTAAGGAGTCTCGCGAGACTAATGGTGTCAGCATTTGTCCAAATAACGTCACAGAACTCACACAAAGGCTGGACCAACGATGCATGTAAAAGTCTAAATGTATCCTTGCTGAGGTATTTTCTTATTCTACTCAGTAGACTTAGCCAACGTGAAACTTTGCCAGTAACAGTGTCTATATGAGAGTGCCAGTTCCTTAAAGAGTCAAATATTAGGCCAAGGTACTTCACAGTTTCAATGTTATCCAATAAAGTTCCAGCAAAAGTTAGTGTAGGATTTGAACATCTAGAAAGTCTTTTTCTGCTACCAAAGAGCATTACATTCGTTTAATTACAGTTTACTATCAACTCGTTTTCATTGAACAGATTATTTAACTGATTTAAGTGACGTTAGAGTACAGATTGAATGGCACAAACATCATTGCCAGCAAAAAATAATACAGTATCATCAGCATCAGGGGCGGATCCAGCCAAAAATCTGACAGGTGTTCAGCATATGGGTGGCTTAGCGTGTGCCACATGTGCATACATGGTAAAGGGGGTTAGGGTATGCCCTCCGGGAAAACTTTGAAAATTGAAGGGCTTGAAAACACTATTTTGTGCATTCTCAGGGCACTCTAAATTCATCCTGAATGGTCATCTTTTCAGACTTTTTTCATGATTTTCTTCAGTCATTAGGTTCTGAGAATTCACAATTTACAAATTTCAATTAAATTTGCAAAAATATCAATTTCCAATAATTAGCTATACAGTAACCATAACATATAAGCATACATGTTTATATATGTTCAGTATTCTTAATATGTCATTTTACAGAATATTTCTAAAACTCATTAATAATTCATAAGAAAAATTTAAACGAAATTAATGTTTAATGAATGTCTGTATACCATGATACAGAACTCATAAACAAAACATTCAATCAGAAGCTTCCCAACACTCAATAGGGCAAGCATACAAAGAAAAGATTAATATTAGTGATCATGTGTATTATGAACAGCTTCAGCCAGGACTGATGAACATGGGTCTTCCTATCTGGAAATCTCAAGAGCTGCATCAGATAAACACATTGCGAAGACATTTGCTTTGCTATTAAAAGCCTCATTGCTGTGCTGCTTTTCAATCAAGGGATGTGATGAATAATAGAGAGCATACATATATAACTTAATGCTGATTAGACCATGGAGGTATATAGCCATGCTCTCACCACAAGTAATGGCCAGAGAACTAGCATTGCATAGGTAATTCCTATCACCAGAGGCTCTAAAGCATGTATTACATTAAATGATTAAGTTAACTGAAATACTTTTTCTCAGCAAAATCTTTGCTAATAAACTAAATTTTTAAATATTTAATAAATAACAAATAATAAATAACAAATAATAAGCAATAATCATTATTTTAATTTATAAATACTATTTAAGGACAATATATAAATGTATTTTTGAGGTTGCACACAGAAATGGAAGAATATACAACAACAATTGCCACCATGGCACCAAGGCAAGCTATTTATTATTTTCCTTCAAGATTTACCTTAACTGCTCCAAGAAATTCTGCTTTGACAGGTAAAATTGTCTGTCGTTAGAGTTAGAACAATAACAAAGGGGTTTTATTTGGATAACCTAGAAGTTAATGAATATCAACAAAGGTACAGGCATTCACAATAAAAGTCCCTGTCATTCATGTGTATACTGTACTCTTCCCAATTGGCAAACTACAGAACATGACATTGAGCGTCGAAAAGCAGTCCCAGAGTTCTGACTGCCCATCATCCTACTGATATTCGATACTTTATATAAATTGGTAAAGATGTTCTCTTACTAGATCTTTTACTTTAAGTGAACAAGTGAATATATAATTACATAATCTCGAAATTGCAATTTATAACGAAAGAATTAGACGTTAAACAAAAATATTGTATAAACAAAGCCTGGCAGGCGAGCAAAGCAGCTATACTGCCCATTTAAAAGCATATAGAGAAATTATTCATGAGCTAGCTCAGCTACTGCATATTCAATGAATTATTGCTAATTTAAAAAATCCACGGTTCCTTACCTTACTGGGTAGTGGTTTCGGCAGCGGGATTCCTCGCTTTTGGGGAACTGGAGCTTTGCAAATTGTATTATTGACATAAAGACAAAGAAGTAATCCGACCAGCGACGGCTTTCTTCGCCTCCAAACTAACAATTTGTGTTCATTCTTCTTTAAGTAGACAAATCCTTTCCTCTTTTTCCGCAGAAGAAAAATGTACATCAACTATATTAAGCAATTGCAGTAAAATGTTGTTGGAAGCCATCGCGAAACGATAAAAACAAATATGATACTGCGGCGAACGCCGAGAAGACACAATGAGTGAAAGCCTCAGAACATGTTGTTGCTATTAGTATAGTTAAATTATATAATATTGTCCGTAGACTGAAACATTGGGGTATGCGGAAGGGTATACGAGATGTTCACCGGTGCTGATCAGTGCAGGAATGTGCTAAATACGCTCTTCTGATTGGTCTGCACCCCTTCTGCACCGCTCCGGATGCTAAAAATAGTGCCCCGGCGAGTTCTACCGGTGTTCCCGCCATTTCTATTCAGGTACCTCGAGTGATACCACAGGAACAGATTCATGACCGGCTACAAAACTTCGAGTAATCAAATATCAGGCGACGCAATGCGACACACTTCATGATAATGTCTGCTGACCGCAAAGTGTCGCAGGCGCACTAGTAGGTAGGTAGGCAGGTAGGTAGGTAAAACTTTATTTAAACACGCTAGCCTCGATCAACATAATACGCTGCTTTCCACGAGAGGCGTCACACATTAACTATATACAAACTGAACTATATACAAGATAAGCAATATAAGCAAAGATTAAACTATATAAAGATTAAAAAAAACTTAAATTAAAAATTGATGCGATCCGATAACAATTACGTTAGGCGTAATTTTTTCAGACTTTTGAAAATCTTCAGGAAGATGATTCCTCTGCATGGCACCACTATATCGAAGACGTTTCTTCAGAAATTCACTTTTAGGCTTAGGCAAGAGTAGGTCTGTATCACTACTAAGTAAATTATAATTATTCTAAATTGTATTTCTTTTACAGAAAAGTTCATTTAGATTATGGGCAGTGTGGTTATTAAGTATTTTGTACATCAATATCAATTTGTTCTCTAATCGTTTCACATCAAGTGTTTGCCAACCGAGAGCGTCCAGGACATCGGCCGATCTAACATCGTAACTGAGTCCAGAAATCACTCTAGCTGCACGACATTGAAACTTTTGTAATTTATTTTGAAGGGTTTTACCACAATTATCCCACAGAGGGGAGCAGTAATCGAAATAAGGTTGAACCAGTGCTTTATAAATTTTTTGCAGAGTTGCAGGTGGAACATAGGGCTTTATACGCCTCATAGCTCCAATTCCTGCACTCACTTTTCTGCATGTTGTCTCGATATATTCACCCCAAGTTAATTTTTCATCAATATCCAACCCTAAACATGTATATTTACTGGTTCGAAAAATAGGGGTATTATTCATAAGTAGTGGTGTATTTTCAACTTTATTGGTAAGATTATGAGATGACCAATCAAACATCACTTTCGTTTTGGTGGAATTGTGTTGGAGTTTATTTTTCAAAAGCCACGTCTGGATATTATTTAGGTCACTATTTAAATTCTGAATTAATGTCTCAATATCTTCTGAAGAAGACGAAATTTGTGTATCATCTGCATAGAGATAACAATTGTCCCAATATTGAGCCATGCGGAATACCGCATCTTATTTTCATTGGTGAACATGTATGGCCATTCACTAGACATACTTGCTCTCTATTTGTTAGGTAAGACTCAAACCATCTTAATTCAGTGTCTTGTCTTCCAAATTGATTTTTAAGCTTTCTCAATAAAATATTATGGTTAACAGAGTCAAACGCTTCAAGAATATTCAAAAATACAACTCCATTTATTTTTCCTTTATCCATATCACTTAGCCAATGGTCACACATCTGGATAAGTGCGCCCACGGTTCCATGTTTTTGTCAAAATCCAGATTGAAACTTTGATAATGAAGAGTTGTCATTAAGATATTTATATATTTGTGTAAAAACTTCTCTTTCAAATATTTTACTTACTATGGGTAGAATCGAAATTGGTCGGTAATTTTCACATTTTTTTCAGTCCTCTGCTTTATAGACCGGAGAAATTCGTGCTAATTTCCAATCGTTTATCTAAATACCTATGTTAAGGGACTGCCTAAATATAACAGTCAACGATGGCGCAATGATGTGTGATACCACTTTAACAGCGTTTACCGGTATGTTATCCATACCGGTTGCTTTAGAAGCTTTGAGATTTCGAAGACGCAAGACAACACTGCTCACGCTGATATCAGAAAAATAAAAACGAGTCTCCGGGCAATGATCATAAGAGATTGGGTCATCACCCACATTATTATAAAGCTGATCAGACTCAGCAGCCAATTTCATTCCTACATTTGTAAAATAATCGTTAAAGGATTCAGCAATAATTTTACCATCTGACACAATTGTATCATTAATTTGAACCTCTTTTACATTAGTTGATTTACGTTTTCGTCCCGAAATGGTATTCATCAAGACCAACTTTTTTTGACATTTTTAGAAGATATGCTATCCTCGATTTTCTCACAGAAATATTTAGATTTTGCCTTACGGATCTCAATATTCACTCTATTACGCTCAGATTTATACAACAGCCATTGTGGCTGAGAATTATATCTTATTGGTTGTTTTTTTAGAAATCCCTCTTTCTCATACGCTGCTTAATTTGAGGGATAATCCAAGGTAGTCCATTTTCTTTCAACCTCTTCTGCCGCAGAGGTGCATGCCTATCAAGAGCCTCAAGAAAAAAAGATTTCCACACTTGCCAGGGTATGTTTGGATTATCAAATTGGTTTACTGTTTCCCAAGGAAGTTGCGAAATATCATGAATAAAATCATTTTGCACAAAATTTTTAAAATCTCTAACTTCTCTCACCATAGGTGATGTTTTTCCCGATTTTGTCAATACAAGGTTTCTTACTGCATAAATCAAACTATGATCAGATATCCCAAGGTGAATAACACCTGACTGGGAAATATTTTCAGGTTTGTTAGTTAATATTAAATCAATTAAAGAAGCTGATGTCGGCGTCATTCTTGTTGGCTCATTAATAAGTTGATCAATCTGATAGAGCGAACATAAGAATTGTAATTTTCGTGTTTGATTATCAAGTGGTGTTTTACTACCATCACAATTCAAATCCCCTAAGACAATTAATTCTTTGTTTTCACATTCATACTTGCATAAAAAAATCTGCATATTCATCAAACACATTTATATCTGAGTTTGGCGGTCTATACCACACATTAATTAAAATGGATTTGTTATATGGCTTGTTAATTTCAATACATACCATCTCGAGACCTTCCGATGTTAGATCTTTTCTTTCCGAGAATGGTATTGTAACGATATCATGTTTCGCTCCTCCCCTCAGCTGTTGGCGCCTTTTTTGGGGTAGATCGAATTACTCCGACGTGAGAGGAGCTAGATAAAAATAAAGGGGGTGTTGGTTGATTTTTTTGTTGCGTTGAATATAAATAAAGTGGCACGGTCCCAAGCAGTTGTTGTCTGCTTTGAAATTGCGGCACGTTACATTGGTGGCAGCGGTGGGATACGAACAGCCTAGTGACAATCGTGAGAAAGAGATTCGAGATAGCGTATTCGTTGATAAACTTCAACGACGACATGGAGTTGACAGAACCGTGGCGCGTAATGTCTGATGATAGACCGGCACCGGTAGCAACAAGTACTCCTGGTCAAGATAACAAATCAAAGAACGTCGACCAAGTTCTTGAAGCCGTCGGCAGACTGAGTTCGGGAATAGAAGAGCAACGAGACGAATTCAGGAGGGAAATGTGCGCACTTACGAGACGTATCGAGTCGATCGAAATGGCAAAACAAATGGGAGAGACTTCCGATACACTGCGCAGTTCAAACCCTCGACAAGACCATTATGGGGAAGCAAGTGATCTGCTCAATATCCCCGTTTCAACTAAAGAAAACAGCTCATCTTCCCACGCCAGAGCTAAACCGCTTGTTCGCCCGACAACCTACAATGGATCTACTTCGTGGGAGGATTACCAGGCACAGTTTGAACTTGTAGCTGAAATAAACGGATGGGACCAGACCACTAAAGCGACTTACCTCGCTGTGAGTCTTAGCGGCCCGGCGCAAGCAGTCCTGGGAGACCTTGATAGGAGTCAGAGAACAAACTTCAAGGAACTCGTCTCAGCACTTAACAGGTTCGGGAACCGGAGAAGAACCGAGATGTTCCGAGTAACACTCCGGAACCGGAAAAGGCAAAAGAACGAGACCCTTCCTGAACTCGCACAGGCTATGAGAAGGCTGTCGCGTCAAGCGTTCCCTGACGCTGCTGCAGAACTCCGAGAGACCATGGCAAAAGATCAATTCATCGATGCGTTGGGCGACGCAGATGTGCGTTGGAAGGTTCATCAAGCAAGAGCAAAGACCCTGGACGAGGCGTTAACCATTGCTGTGGAGGTCGAAACATTCTTCTCAGCGGATAAACAACGAGACCTGAATGCGAGGGCAGTGAACGCTTCCTGTTCCGGATCCCGCACGTCGTCGGAGACAGACCTCAAGCGTGAAGTCGATGAGCTCAAGGCCTTTGTAAAGCAGCTGGTCGAGCAGACTAAGGAGAGTGGTGCACCCAGGAACAACCGAGGACGGACGCGACGCCTTCAGACGTGCTGGAGTTGTGGAGAGGCGGGCCACTTCGAACGCGAACGTCCAAAGAAAAGCAAAAAACAAGGCGAAAAGCAACAGGGAAACGAGAAACTGCCAGCTCTCGGGGCCGGAGCTCGGCAGAACAACAACTAAAAGGGTCCTATCCGCAGACTCCGCCATCCGTGAGATCCGGCACTCTCACCGAATGCAAAGATGGCCTTTATGTAACTGGGAGGGTACACGGTTCGCTGGTGAGGTTTCTGGTAGATACGGGAGCCAATATTACGATTTTGAAAGCTAGAATCCTGGAAAATATTCCTCAAGCCGAAAGACCAAAACTAGAACGGGTGGGACGAAGCATGACATTAGCCGATGGTAGTTCTTCACCGTTCGTGGGACGTGGGGACTTCAAACTCCAAGTGGGAGGGAAGGACGTGGTCCATCAGATATGGGTAGCAGAGATCGAACCAGAGGGAATCTTAGGACTAGACTTTATCCGGGGGTACGACTGCCAACTAACGTTAGACGATGGTCAATACGAACTTGAAATTGGGATCAGTGACAAGGAAAAGGAAGACCAGGTGGTAAAGCCATTGTGTTATCGAATAGCTGTCGACCAGACAATCGTTGTACCACCCGAGAGCGAAACACTGGTGATGGGGAGAGTAATCGACCCCTTTGAAGCCATGGTTGGTGTACTAGAACCAACAGCCCGGTTGATGGCTGTTAACCGACTGGTTCTAGCTAGGACGCTAGTGAACACAAAGCAAGGAATGGTGCCATTGTGAGTTTTAAACCCTTCGAACCAAGCACGAACATTATACAAGAACACGGTGGCAGCTACATGCAAGCCCGTCGATCAAGTTAACAACATGGATGACCGGTGTAGAGTTCGTTCAGCGGGACATGGTGACCGACAAGAGGACATTGCGAAGGATGGAGGACAGTGTCCAACCAGGTCTAATGACAGAGTCGTTCCAGAACACTTGCACGATCTCTTTGAGCGGAGTGGACAACATTTGGACGACAAACAGCGATTGGAACTAGCTGCCCTTCTCACAGAATTCGGCGACATATTTGCCACTCGTCCTGACGATCTTGGCCGAACCGACCTTGTAAAACACACCATCAACACTGGTAATTCTCCGCCCATTCGTCAACAAGCAAGGCGTATCCCGGTCTATAAGAGAGCAGAAGCCGAGAAGCACGTACAGGAGATGCTACAGAAGGGTGTGATTGAGCCGTCCTCAAGTCCCTGGGCATCTCCGATAGTCCTGGTGAAGAAGAAGGACGGCACGACCCGGTTCTGTGTTGACTACAGAAGACTAAATGACGTCACAGTTAAGGATTCTTACCCGCTACCCCGGACCGATTAATGTTTCGACGCGTTGACAGGTTCCCAGTGGTTCTCAACGCTTGACCTATGCAGTGGATATTGGCAGGTTGACATGGACGAGGCAGATAGACCGAAGACAGCATTCACAACCGGAAGTGGCTTGTACCAGTTCACAGTCATGAGCTTTGGCCTATGTAACGCTCCTGCGACCTTCGAGAGGCTAATGGAGAGAGTTCTCGCTGGCTTACCGTGGGAGGTGTGCCTCCTTTACCTCGACGACGTGATAATCCACGCCGCAGCATTCTCCGAAGCAATGGATAGACAACGATTGGTGTTTCGACGGCTCCGTGCAGCTGGATTGAAGTTGAGTCCCAAGAAGTGCGACCTGTTACAGAAGAAAGTAACCTTTCTTGGTCACGTAGTGAGTCAGGAAGGTGTGTCCACCGACCCACAAAAGATTGAAGCTGTAAATAACTGGCCTATTCCAAGGACAGCGAAGGAAGTCAAGAGTTTCCTTGGCCTATGTTCTTACTATAGACGGTTTGTTCGGGGGTTCTCCGACATCGCCAGACCACTGCACAGACTCGGTGAAGAAGGAAGGGACTTCAAGTGGACGAAAGAGTGTCAAGACGCGTTCCAGAGTCTAAAGTCCAAGCTCACAACGTCGCCTATATTGGCCTATCCAACGATAAATGACCTATTCATTCTAGATGCGGACGCGAGTAACGTCGGTGCAGGTGCAGTACTATCACAGTTGCAAGATGGTGTAGAAAAAGTGATCGGGTACCATAGCAAGGCCCTGACTAAACCCGAACGGAATTATTGTGTCACCCGTAAAGAACTTCTTGCCGTGGTTGTAGCAGTGAAGACTTACCACCACTATCTGTGCGGGAGACGGTTTCTGATACGCACAGACCACGGTGCTTTGAGGTGGCTCCTAAAGTTCAAGAACCCTGAGGGTCAGCTAGCTAGATGGTTGCAGATACTCGGAACCTACGACTTTACGATCGAGCACCGTCCTGGGGTACAACACGGGAATGCGGACGCCCTGTCTAGAAGGCCGTGCGAGGAGTGTAATCACTGCGACCGTGCCGAGCAGAGAGAAAAAGCCGAATCTGACAGGAAGCACGAAGTTAGACTGGAGGACGTGGGTTCCACAGGAAACTTAAGTGTTGAAGACCAGCTGGTGCGTGCAGTCCAAACCAGAGGCGGAACGATGAGGTGCAATGGAGACTTCTGGCTTATGACCCGAACCACTGACGACTTACGAGAAAGTCAACGAGAAGACCAGGACCTAAAGAAGATCATGGAATGGAAAGAATCTGGAGAAGATCGACCAGACTGGACTCGTGTGTCATTGGAAAACAAGACGGTTAAGACTTACTGGAGCCAGTGGGAGCTATTACTCCTACGAGATGGGGTGCTGAATAGACTCTGGGAGTCGGAAGCCGGGGATAAGACTTCGTGGCAATTCCTGGTCCCAAACAACCTGAAGGAAGAACTGCTTCACCAACTCCATGATGACAAGACGGCTGGACACTTGGGTGTAAAGAAGACATTGGGACGGGTCAAGGAAAGGTTGTACTGGCCGGGTTGTGCACAGGACGTGAGGAATTGGTGCAGAAAGTGCGACCTATGTGCGTCTCGGAAGAGACCTCAGCGAAAACACCGCGCTCCAATGCGGACATACAACGTCGGCGCACCCCTGGAGAGAGTGGCATTGGATGTCCTTGGTCCCCTTCCTGTATCGGACCGCGGTAACAAGTACATTCTGGTAGTCGGAGACTATTTCTCCAAATGGACAGAATGTTACGCCATCCCGAATCAGGAAGCAACCACGGTCGCCAAGGTTGTAGTAGAGGAGTTCGTCGCCTGTTATGGTGTCCCACGACAGATCCACTCCGATCAAGGCAGGAACTTTGAGTCGGCTGTGTTCCGAGAGATGTGTGAGTTGTTGGGTATCGACAAAACCAGAACCACTGCATTGCACCCCCAGTCGGATGGAATGATTGAGCGCTTCAACCAGACCGTGGAAGCTATGCTATCCAAGTTCGTGAACGAGAACCAGCGGGATTGGGATAGCCACCTTCCTATACTAATGATGGCGTACCGCTCAGCAGTTCACGAGACTACTGGCTATTCACCCTGTGAACTAATGTTTGGAAGACAGATTGATTTGCCGATTGATCTTGTGCTTGGGAAACCAGACATGACAGGGATCCTAAGAGATTGCACCGAGTACGTTCGAGAGCTGCAGGGACACATCGATCAGGTGCATACATTTGCACGGAGGCACTTGAAAGTCGAGAGTGACCGCCTGAAACGGTACTACGATCATGGTACTCAGACTCGTCGGTTCAGCCGTGGGGACGCCGTTTGGCTGTACAACCCTCAACGAAAGAAAGGCAAGTCCGCAAAGCTGCGTCGACCCTGGCAAGAACCATACCTAGTGGTAGACCGTCTCGATGACCTGGTGTATCGGATCCAGGAGGGCAAGAAGTCAAAGCCAAGGATAATTCATGTTGACAGACTCAAGCGCTACCAAGGAGACAACGTTCCGAACTGGCTCGATAGCAACTCACTAGTTGCTTCACCAGATCAGCACACCGCAAGAAGCGGAGATGCAGGTAAAACTGAGGACTGTCCTGTGATCAGCACTGGCCGTCAGCGGGTGTTACCCCTACCTGGACCTGCAAGCAGAGCAAATCCAGATGAAACTGAGCCTGGGCGCCGGCGGTCTCGTCGAACTGCAAGCCACCATCTTGGATGACTGATTACGATACGTAATCGTTTTGAAAGAGCAGTGGGATTTTTATTGCTTTTTGAACTTCATTAACTGTTGATTGCATGACATGAGGACATGTTTCACTCTAAGGGAGGGGATAGTGTAACGATATCATGTTTCGCTCCTCCCCTCAGCTGTTGGCGCCTTTTTTGGGGCAGATCGAATTACTCCGACGTGAGAGGAGCTAGATAAAAATAAAGGGGGTGTTGGTTGATTTTGTTGTTGCGTTGAATATAAATAAAGTGGCACGGTCCCAAGCAGTTGTTGTCTGCTTTGAAATTGCGGCACCTTACAGTATGTTATCACGGGCATATAGAACCACACCACCCCTTAGCACTGGCCTGACACCCATTAGTAGGATTCTTAGCAACGGCCTGACACAGACAATGCAACCGAAGATCTAACCGAAGATGTCGTCATGAACTTTTCATATAAATTAATTTTTGGAAATTCTGACCAGTGCTTTAGCACCTCTTGCACCCCTCTAGATCCGCCCCTGAGCGTAAATCACAACTTTACTATGGTGGACAATACTCGGCAGGTCATTTATAAATATTATAGACAATAACAGACCAAGTACTGATCCTTGTGGAACTCCTAATGTTATACCCAAGACTATAAGACAAAGTACCGTTAGAGCATACTGATTGAGTTCTGCTGTTTAGATAGTTATCAAATCACGATAAAGCATTACCACGAATGCCAATCTTTTTCAACTTGCATTTGAGCACTAGGTGGCTAAGGCTAAGCATGTCAAATGCTTTGCCAAGATCGAGAAAAATTGTACCGTTGACATTTCCTTTGCTGATGTTCTTCAAAATAAAGCCTGAGACGTCGAGAAAGTCAGGGCAAGTAGAATGACCTCGCCTAAAGGCAGACTGATGGTTCGAGAGTAACTTATTTGCTACCAAGTGATCATGAAGTTGCTGATGGACAGGGCGTTCAAATATTTTAATTAAAACAGGGAGAACGGAGAACGGTTTGTGATTATTTACGTCCACCAATGAACCAGATTTATGTAGTAGGGTTACTGTCGTTGATTTCTAGTATTTCGATGTCTGCCAAGTTTTTACAGATATTTTATATATACAAGCTAAAAGTGAAGCCATAGTTGTGGCACCAAGCTTCAGTAGACAGGAAGGAATGTTTTTAAGACCAGAAGACTTCTTCACGCGTAGTGCAGAAACTTTCTTACTCACAAAATTGACCGATATTTCCTTAAAGACAAAATCAGGTACCCTATTCGACCTGTTGTTAAACATAACTGGTTGTAATTATGAAGGCCCAAAGCATCATGCAAACGAGATCCCACGAAGGTGAAAAACTCATTAAAACAAAGACCAATATAGGAATAGTCAGAAAAGTGAAGACCGTCGCAAAGAAGTTCTTGAAAAAATTCCTTGTTCTTTTTAGGAAACAGCTATCTGATTGTGGACCAGACCTTAGAAGGATTGTCAGCATATTCAGAAATTAATCCATTATAATTTTCACGCTTAGATACATCAATAATGCGAGTCACTTTGTTTCTTAGCTTTTTGTAACAGGTCCAGTCTACATCTGTTTTAGATCTAGTGAAATGATCTGGAAAGGTCTGAGTAGTGCCGAAATGTATAGAGTAGTTTTCTAACGTTTCGAGCGAAGGCGCTTCGTCAGAGAGAAGGGGAGATCTTCGCTCGAAACGTTAGAAAACTACTCTTTACATTTCGGCACTACTCAGACCTTTCCGATCATTTCACTAAGATTTCAACAGTGCATACTCTGCACTCTTTTTTTCATGTTTTAGATCTAACTGCCTCACTCTTTATAGCATCACGACTTTTAACAGCAGTCCCGATTTCCTCCGACGTCCAAAGCGGCTGACTACCACGAACTCGGAGAGTACATAGAGGAGCGTGGTTGTTGTAAAGATCTTCTAAAAATGCCCCCATGCAGAACCAGGCGTCCTCAAGGTTGTCAAACAAGGCAATAATATCCCAAGGAATATTATCAAGATCGGTGGTAAAAGCAATAGGGTCAAAGCCCTTAAAACTACTAAAGTTAGTCACCTTTGGTCTAGGTCATGGAACTTTGTACGTCCTGTTACAGTATATCAAATAATGGTCACTGAGGGAGAATTCTAATACACCAGTGCTGGTAACTCGATGACTTGCATTTGTGAAAATCAGGTCAATATTGGTGGACGAGTGTGCTGTAACAGGAGTTGGTTCTTTTCTAAGTTGTTTAAGGCCGATATCTTTCATTTTCTTGACAAATTCTTTTCCTTGTATTGAAGTGATGTTACAATTAAAATCTCCTAACACGTACGGTTTAGATGACTTGAAATTAAGAGCGTCTAAATAATTTAACAAGTCACAATATAACACACTTCTGCAAACGAAGTAACATGCGCTGGATGCGAGGAGGTGTCTTGCTAATGTTTCTTTTAAAAATGAATTGCAATGGTTTGTGATCAGACTCAACAACAAATTTGATACCATACACGTACTGATTGAAATGTTCTGTTCCAAAGACCATAGTCAACGTTTCTTTTTCAATCTGGCTGTAGTTCTGTTCCGATTAATTCAAGACTCGGCTAGCGTAGGCAACTGGACGCCATTGGTCGTCATGAAATTGGAGAAGAACAGCTCCTAGTCCAGTTCTGCTAGCATCGACTGACATCTTGACTGGAAGAGCAGGGTTGAAATACTGCACTACTGGGCTGTCTGTGACGCAATGTTCAAGATTCTGGAACTGATCTAAGAGCTTCTGATTCCAATTCCAGTTGTTATCTTTCTCTACAAATTTTCGTAATTTGGAAGTTTAACTTGACAAAGTTGGTACAAATCCCCTAGATATGTAACCAAACCAAGAAATCGATGAACATCATCTGTGTTCTGTGCTATAGGCATATTTGTAATCGCTTCAACCTCTCTAGGGTCGGCTCGTAAACCTAGGTGAGAAAAAAATGTGACCAACATATGTGATCTCATCCACGCCAAAAACACATTTGGATCTGTTAAGCTTCAACCCTAACGCCTTTATTCTGTCAAGCACTGACTTATGTCAACAGGTATCTTGGTCTTCATCTTCTGCCATACTATAATGTCATTTTTTATATGCGCAACACCTTCCAACCCATCAATTAATTCGGAAATTTGATTGCTGAATACTTCACTTGCGCAGTACATGCCAAATGGTAACCTTTTAAATTCGTATCTTCGAAACAGTGTGTTAAAAGCTCACAAATCATACGATGACTCATCAAGCTTCACTTGCCAATACCCGGCTCTCACGTCAAGTTTACTGAAAATTTTAGAACCAGACATCTGGGACATGATTTCTTCTTCGGTCGGCATTTGAGAATACTCTAGTTTAATTGCGCGATTTAAGTCCTCTGGGTCGAGACGTATTCTGATGTCACCATTTGACTTTTCGACAACAACAATACTGTTAACCCAAGCTAAGAGTTTATCTACCTTTGCTATCACATCCAGTGAGACCATTCTTTGCCATTTGACTTTGGGTTTTGCCTTTAACGTAAATGAGACTTTGCGCGCTGGATGAACTACTGGTTTAATGTCCAAGTCGATGTTAATATGGTACTTCCCAGGCAAACAGCCAAGATCATTGAAGGTTGAATCATAATGTTAAAGGAATTCATCGTAGCTTTTGTTTAGGTGGCAAATGCTATTAATAAGATTCACCTGCTCACGAGCTTTAAGTCCTATTTTGGGCGAGGAGCGTGTGGTGCCCACAAAAAACTGCACTGGAAAGGTTTTGTTTGATCCCTTCGTGACGCTAGCCATAAATCTACCCTTTACTGAAATATTCACGGAATCATATGCTGTAGGTTTGGCATTCGCCTGGAAAAGACGTGCTTTCTTTCGTAGTGATTTAGATTTTCTCTTGGATAACGTTTACTTGAACACCTGAATCAAGCATATAGATGACCGATGTTCCGTTTGTCTTAAGTGATGCTTGACATCGATTTGTATCAGTAGGATCATCTGCGACTGAATTGATGAAGAATTCTGTCTTATGTTGGAGCGGAAGTTCTCTGCCATTATCAGAATCCTGCGACATTTTTGACCACGGTTACATTTGATAGAATGCGGTTACATTCGCTTCTTTTGATTTGCTTTATTTTCTGAGGCTGTTTCGATGTACAGACGGAGGCGAAGTGCCTAAATTTGCCACAGTTGTTACACTGTCGATTAAAAGCAGGACATTTACCATGCTCTTGTCCTTCCCCCTAAAACTCACAGTTCTTTAAGCCTGTTTTCCATCAGTGGCGAAGCTGAACCCAAATAACTGGTCATGCTATTGTGACTTCAGAGTCAATGAGAGCGTCGAAGGCTCGAAACCCCTCTGGGGGGTCCGGGGGCATGCTCCCCAAGAAAAGTTTGAAATCTGGAGTCTTGCAAATGCCATTTCCTGCATTTTGAGGATACTTTTTAAGAATTCTGAGCATCACAAAATGTTATTTAAAGTATGCAAATTACAACATATTTTGGGCTTTTTTATCTTATGTTAGAGCCTATTGCCACGCTTATGGAGCACTGACAAAGCTGTGAGTGAATCCAGCATTGATAGCCATGAGCAAGTCTAGCGAAACATTACTGTTTAACTAAACGTAGAATTGGAGACTTACTGTAAGTATAAAATATTTACCATGATTATGCTTGAAAATTCTTAAGTGAATTGGTCCTCAATGCTTTTTTATACTGAGTTCACCTCAAGTCTTCTTTCATGGATTTGTTCATTGCATTCAGTTTCACTGTGAATGGTCTTTTCTTTCCTTTGTAAAAATTTTTCAATGAATTCATCACATCATACATGCAGTAGTCTGTAAAGTGCCGATTCTGGCGCATTTTGAGATTTGGTCAAATTTTCCTCATTTTCAAAATGACGTCACATTTTTAAAATGACGTCACATTCTGAGATTTGGTCAAATTTTCCCAATTTTCAAAATGACGTCACATTTTGAAAATGATGTCACATTCTCAAATTTGCTTAAATTTCTCACATTCTCAAATTCGTTTGATTCTGTCACATTTTCGAAATTGGTGAAATTCAACACATTTTCGAATTTGGTCAAAATTTTTCAAAGTGTCGTGGGTGATTTCCCCTTTTTTATTGATGACGTCATTTTCCCCAATTACATCACTTTCGGTTTCAACTTCCGGTCTCTTCTACGAATTTGATAACGCTACCAAGAATTTGAGGGTTCAAAAACTTCACATTTTAGCTTCACATTTGTGAAACTTTTGTGTGAAAAGTTATTTGATTTGTGAAGATGCCTTACTCGTATTTGTGGAAAAATTAGTTATTATCAAGAATAAAAAAATAATAAATAAAAAATGGGAAATTGTATATCATCAAAAACAAATAATAAAAACAGCAGAGCTGACACGCACAGCGGTAATTCCAATAAGGATTCAGGAAAGGATACGAAGCCAGACACAAAGTTAGATTTAAATCTTCATGGTTATCCACCAATAAATTTTAGAAAGATTAAAAAAAGTGGTTTTAGAATCGGAGCTCATGTTGATGTTGGAATGAAAGATTTTGAAGCTGGGATGACGTTTGGGAAAAATAATATACATGAAATTCAGTTTTCAGAAAATAATAATCATTTAAAATTGTTAAAATCTTTAGAAAATGAAGAATCGACAAACAATATATCAAAAGAAAAAGATAAAATAATAAATACGCTTATGAGTAAAATAACCAGAAAAGACACAATTGGTAATCCTTCATCTTCAGAATAATTAATTTTATAATAAAATATATTATAAAATTATTCAGTTTGTTGGTGGTTCGTTTCGCTTCCATCTTTTTTATGCTTTTTAATAACATGTTTTCCAACTGTAACTCCACCAGATAATATTCCAAGATATGGTAAATATGGACTTAATTTTTCAACTACAGATTTTACATCTCTTTTTAATAATTTATCTTTCACCAGTTCTTTTTCCAATTCTTCACTGCTTTCAATTGCTTCTAATCCTCCTAATAAATCTGCAAATTTACTAATTAGTAAATCTGTTAAAAATACGTTTGCTTTTTCTGCTTGTTTTACTTCATATTTAGCATAAATTTTTAATATAACTTTATCACTTGATTTTTTCAAATTTTGCACCGATTGACTAATTTCGCCATCTTCAGATAATTTTATCAATTCTTCGCGTTTTTTCATTACTTCTTTTTTAGCATCTTGCAGCTCCGCTGCGGAGAGCTCTGCTCGATGCGTTTGCTTTTCTTCATTTGTTTCAACTTGCGGTATTTCTACATTTTCACTCATTTATTTTATAACCAAATGGAAAAATTAAATTTATTTCCAAGCATGAATATTTTTTTGTTTTCAAAGTTTCTAAAATTTTTTCCAATTCTTCGCAGTCATGCACACCTAAATATTCTTGAATTATTGTTGACATATCTTTTTTATTCGGGTTATAAAATGTGACTAATTTTGAAATATTTTCTCTAAATGGTTTAGCAATAGATGTAAATTGTTGTGTTATAACTACAACAGAAAGATTATAATGTCTAGCACTAAATCCCAATTTAACCAATTCACTTGTTCTATTTTTAACATTTTTTCCACTTGCACAATCATCCAATATGATTAAACTTTTACTTCCTTTTGAAAATTCAACTATAAATTTTAACCAATCTTCAACATTATCTTGATCACAAGGAATAACAATAAAATCTTCATCTTTATCATATTTCCAATTTTCATAAGTTTTATTCCATTCAAATGTCGTACAAATTAAAAAAATATAATCAAAATAATTTTTATATTCTGATTCTACAAAATCTAAAAGATATTTTGTTTTTCCACAAGCAGTCATTCCAACAATTATCATATTAAATGGTTTTTTGTCATTCATTTTTTATTTATAATCTTGTCTTGTTTTTAAAATTGAATTGAAGCCAAATCTTTATTTACAATGTTTAACAATCCATCACTTATCACAAATATATGACACATTACATTTGCAGAAATAGCAGTTTTTTTAATTTCTAACAACAATCCCGACTGTGTGTTTACTAATTTTTTACCAGTTCCATAAACAAAGTTATCATCTAATGTTCTTAAATCCACGCATAATGCAAATGAATCTTTATAAAATTTTTCGATATCCATAACCGCGTCACAGTCAAAATATCTGCAGCGAAATATTCTAAACGCTTCTTCGAAAAATCTCCGTTTGGGAAATCCTTGGGAATGTATGCTATTTGGTACTCCTTCAACACTAATTTTGACATCTGTTATATTTGGATAAACAAATTGTTCACTATCTGTGATAGTTTTATTTCTAAATAACAACACAACTGCTTTCATACTTTTCCGTGGGATATTTATGGTTTCATTATGTAAAGTCGCGTCTTTATCCCATTCTACTGTTTTCATCAAAGTTACATAATTATATGATAATGATCTTCCAGTAGTGTAATTTGTTAAAACATCAATTGCTAAATCTTGGTTTTCAATCGTTTCATACTCTAATTCTAAATTTTCCAAAGTATACCCACCAACATTTTGTCCGCTTTGTGCTACCATAATTTCACTAGCTTTTGGAAAAGTTAAAATATATTGAAAATTGTTAATCATCCCATATGGAGCATATAGTCCATGATCTGAAAGTATTTTTCCTAATTTTAAACACTGTTTTGTTCCATAAATATCATACATTAATTTATCAGAAGTTTTTCTGGATTACCACTTGTTGCTCCAGAGTCATCTTTTGAAATTAATTTTCTAAGGTTTTCTCTAGCGATTCCATTTTCAACCATATCTGCTCTTTCGAATTCAGGTTTCCAGAGATCTTTGTAAATTTCCAAAAGAGATTCTCCGCTATTATCGTAAACAATTTCTCCAGCAAATTTAACAACTAATCTTTTCTTTAACAATTTTCATAAATTATTTAAAAACCAAGACTTAGTATTTGTATTTTTAAAATTAAATAACAATCTTAATGAATCAGGAACAAGACACAAATTAGGGTTTAATTTTGGAATATCTATATAAAGCTCTTCTTCAGGATTTACTTTATTCGGATTCAAAGTTACAACATGCCTTGTTCTGGTTCCTTTAATTTCACTCATTTTTGATCTTTTATATCCTGGATATAATTCGTCTACTCTGTTCATTTTTTATTATATAAAAAATTAAAAATTTTATTTATTTTTTCTATTTTTTCTATTCTTATATTCTTCATATAAAAAGTAAGTAATTGCAATAACTAATATCCATAAATTTTTAGCTAGAAAAGCAATACCTTTTGCACCCCATGATAATATTTGAGAAATTAAATTTAAAACTGCTGAAATGACTGCACCAAAATTTTTACCTATATTTGCAATTGCTTTTCCTAATTTTCCGACTGCATTTGCACCTTGTTTTAATGCGTTTCTTGCAGCTATAACTATTGCTGTAATTATACTCGCAACAGAAATAGCAACTGCTGATAAACCTGCGAGATTTTCTTTCGCCCATTTTTTAAATCTTTCTAATCTTCCAAGGTCAGACTGTTCAACACTTTCATTTAAAATCCGTATTCCTTCTTCACTACTTGGTACTTCATTATTTTCAAGACTCATTTTGTCTGCTTGAAGTTCTGCAATTTCTGAAAAACTTTTATATATACTTTTTTGAGGTTCAGCTGTTTCTAAATCAGCTTTATTTTTCCAATGAATACTATCTTTATAAAATCCGCTAATTTTTCCATGTATAACTTCTTTTTTTTCAGCTTTTGTCAGACTAGAATCAATACTATCAATATTATCATCATATAAACTTCCTCTAAATTCTCTTAAATCAGCGTTGTTAAATAATGTTCGTCTTGGGTCATTCTCATCATCAACTAATTTTTTTAGGTTATTTTCACTAACTATATTATCAATTTTAGTTTGAATTTTTAAAAGAAAAACGTCAGCGACAGAATCATAAAAAATTTCCTCATCGGTTTCATCGGTTTTGTTATCTTCAGCTCCAATTCTTTCTTGGATTGCTGCTCTTGGAGTTTTTTCATATTCTTTTTTTGCTTTTTTCATATAATCATTAAATTCATCAACATATTTCTTATTTTTTCTAACAAATAACTCTGGTTTAAAGTCACGGTCAACATAACCAATTTTTTCACCTTTGAAAATAATTGAAGTATAATATTTTCTGCTTGATTTTGGGTCTCTAACAAATTCAGTTTTTTCTAACAATATTTTTGAATTTTCGCCATTTTTCTTTTCGATAGTAACATTGAATATTTTTTTGAAAGATCCTTTTATATCGTCAGTAATTGATCTTTTTATAGAACTCAAATATTTTTTCAAATTATAACTAAATTTTACTCTATTAATTTCATTTGGTTCTTCTTCTTCATTGTTTAGTAATCTTGTTCTTTCATTATTATCCATTGGGTTATCACCGCCAAAACTTGTTTCCCCCTCCTCACGGTCTTCCTCTTCTTCCTCGCGGTCTTCCATATTTCTATTTCTCATTTCAATATCATCAAAACCTTTATTATTCATTTATTTATTTATTTTATATTTTGAATATTTTCTTCTGCGATCCAAGAATTGTGTTTATTGTCATAACCTAACCACTTTACCAGCACCATATTTTTACCTTTGACTTTTTTCCTTTTTAATATTTTCTCAACTCTATACACATAATCCTTTTTATCCACAGCAGATAGTTCCTGTTCATAAAATTTCCCAATGATTGGTTCTCCTTCTAAATCTTCCACTTCATACATGTTTGGATCGCCTCTAAATACTTTTACAATTTTAAAAATTTCTTCTGTAAAATTAGATTCATAACCTTTAGTAAAGATATTCTTATATTTAGTAATCCTAACAGTATCACCAATTCTGAATTTAGGTAAAGGTAAATCCCCTAATAGGTAACCATATAGTGTAATCCACACTTGGTCTTTGTTAGACTTGTTCACATCAGCAGGTTTCATTAATATACTACTGTGTTTAGTATTATTATAATTATCTACAAGGTTACTCAAAATGTTAATCCAATTATAAGTTTCCTTGCTATAGAAATATTTCCACATGGATGTTTTTAGAGTTCTGTTAAATCTTTCAACTATAGCTGCTTTTTTAACAGATTTTGTAGAAAAATATTTAACATTATGTTCCTTCAATAACCACCTTACACCAACATTATAAAATTCTTTTCCTTCATCAAATTGAGCTACATTTGGATATTTATCAAATCTTTTTTTTAATTTTCTAAGTAATTTTCCAACAGCTTTCGTCATGTTAAAAGTATCTTTTCTGTAAACAGGAATAGCGAATGCATATCGACTCAAAATTTCAATAGCAGTAAGTATCCAATAATATTCATCATTATATTTTTGATATTTTTTCATATCAATCAAGTCCATTTGTATTTGGTCACCCAAGTCTTTAACAAATGTTTTTTGAAATTTATGTCTTCTGACAATTGGTTTAAATCTTGTAAAAGTATCTTGTGTTTTTAACCAGTCTTGCACAATTTTTCTACTGACTTTTAACCCCTTTTCTTTTGCTTTTTGATAAAGTCTTTCTGCAGATTGATAACCTGTTTCTGGGTTGTAATAAATATCTCTTAACTCTTGTTCAATAACAACTTCTTTGTCACTAATTTTGTTCATTTATTTTTATTAAAATAAATAATGAATT
This sequence comes from Heliopora coerulea, assembly GCA_030142905.1. Taxonomy (NCBI): domain Eukaryota; kingdom Metazoa; phylum Cnidaria; class Anthozoa; order Scleralcyonacea; family Helioporidae; genus Heliopora; species Heliopora coerulea. The sequence continues at coordinate 193,956 of JASJOG010000071.1, read as the reverse complement.
CAACTGAAGAAATGGAAAAAATGGAAAGAAAATATTATGGGAAAAATTATGATTATGTTATGAAAAATATTAAAGAAGATGTTGAATTGGAGAAAAAATATTTTTAAAAAAAAATATCCATACGCAGACATGTCAAAGTTTACTTTTGAAGCTGATTTTGATAAAAATGCTGTTTTTCAAGGTTATCATATTTGGTTTAAACATAATTCGTTTTTGTCAACAGATATAAATTCAGACACGTTTAAAAATGACCCATATATGACAAAGTATTTGTATATTAACAAACCAAAACCAAACTTTCCAAAAATTTGGAAAATTAGAGGAACTGTACAAGAATTACAAAAAGGAAAAAGACATGTTGATTATACAGGAAAAAAATATTATTGGGATAATTTTCCTACATAATATGTTTTAAGTTATTCTGTTAATCAGTTTAGGATTTATGTAAACAATACAGATTATTTTCAAAGTAATTTACCTGGATTGAACCCACCACGTGGTATAACTACAGATGATAATGCAAAATGGTCACTTAATGAACCATATTTTCAAAGCATAGTGGGAACATGGATTGCAACTTATGGGTGTGGAATTTCAATACAACATTTATTATTTAGTTCAAATGTTCCAAAACAAATTACGTCATTTATGAGATTTCATCTATATTTTACAGTCAGAAGAATTATGCATCAATTGAGAAATGGTGATCAAGAAACCTTTTATAAATTTAATGCTGGTTTTTTAAATGATCACTATCCAAAATGGACATATCAAGAAATTATGAACATAAAAAATGAACATTTAGGACAAGACGTTGTTAGTACAAACCCATGGAAAAGATATAAACACGGTCCAGGACAAATTAGAGACACACAAAATGATTATAAAAAATTCATTCCAAAAATTTCAGATGGTTTTACAAAAAGTGGTACAGAATTATTGAATCAAAGCATTGAAGCATATCTTTATGCAATTCTTGGATCTCAAGCTAGAACTAGACAAAGTATTGTTTCAAATAGAGCTTCAGCATTGGAAACACAAAAAGTTTTTAGACAAATTTTTGAAGATTCCATTGTGAATTATGATACATCAACATGGATAAACAATATGAATCAAGCAATTTCGTCAACCAATGTAGTTTTAAATATTGCTATAAGTCCAACTTTATGGTTAATTCCATCATCTTTAATAATTTTAAAAAATCCTATTGAAGGATATAATAACAAATTAAAAGTTTCTGATGAAAATATGGTTTTTGGAATTAACGAAAATTTAAATTATTATGGTGGAGAAAACAAAACGAAATTACAGAGAAATGAAATAAAGAAAAATGAAATAAAGAAAAATGAATCCAAAAAAGATATAAAGAAAAATGAGTCCAAAAAAGATTTGAAAAATAATACATTAAAATACATTTCAGACCTTTCAGGTAAATCTTCAAAAATTATCCCTCCAAAAACATCAAGTGAAAATTTATGGATTTTATCTTTTGCAATAGTTGGTGGAATTTTAATTGCACGGTACGTGCTCTGATCGGACAAAGTTTCGAATCAAAATATTTATTATAAAATAAATGGTGATATCTTTAAAAATTTTTATATCAAAAAAAATGAAAAAACAATCGCATTAGACGATCCAATCATATTAAATAGTTGTTCAGAGATGTTTGTAAAATCTATAAGTATTTTTTGGAATTATAATAATTTGGATGCAAATATTCATCATTATAACTATAATAATACAAAAATTGGTTTCAAAGATGGGTATTATACCTTTAATATTTTAAAAACAGAATTTGAAAATGTTGGGAAAATAGAACTGGAACAAATTGATTTTTCAGGAAAATGTACAATAAAATCAGATAAAACATTAAATTTACAAACATTTGCACCCATACTAGGATTTCCCGTTAATAAAGTTATGTCTCCAAATACATTAACTGAAAGTGACAATGAAGTAAATATCAACAATAATTTGGAATATGTAAACATAAGTTGTAACATGATTGACAAAAGTAAAAATTTTGTAAATGGAAAAAGAAGCGACATTCTTATACAAATTCCGATAACAACACAACAAACACTAAAAGGTAGTATTTCTAGAATTTATCCTTCCTCCAAAGGTACAAAAGGGTTAAATTATCAAATGGAATTTATAATGAAATAAAATCCAAAGTGGAAGGAAATAATTCTTCTTATGTAGGAAATATTTTGTTGGAAATTATTATAAAATAAATGAGTTTATTCTATGGATATGAAAACAAACATGAATCTGACCGTGGAAACAGTGTAACAGGAAAGCTGTCTACTACAGAAGGGAATATGACGGGAGACATTAACATGGGATCACACTATATCATAACATCAGTTGATCCAACGGAAAATGAGCATTTGACAAGAAAAAAATACGTCGACGACCGTGTGGATAATTTAATAACAAATCATACACTTGAAACACATTTAGCGAGGAAGAAATATGTGGACGACAATTTAAACATTCTCAAAAAGGATGTTAGTTTTTCAGTGTTGAAAGATAATTTTTCTTTGAAATTTCATAATTTATATTTTGTTGAATATAATTCAATTTATGATTTGTTGTTTGAAAGAAACGGTGGAAAAGTAAAAGAACTAATTGATTATGGGATTGAAGGAAACAATTTTAAACAAGCAACAAAAGGTCTTCAACCTTCCTTGTGTTTAGAAAGCGAAAAAGAAAATAATAAATATTTTTTAAAATTTAATAATAATAGAATGATTTCAAATTCCAACATCAATCCAATATCAGGAAAAAAAGACATTGTAAATGTTTTTGTTGTTTATAAATTGAATTCTGTCCCTTCATCTGGAAGTGATTGGTTAAAAGGAGGAATTTTTGGGAATGATAATGGAGGTTATGATAAATTTGTTTGTTTTGCAAATCCATCCACAAAAGAATTAGTTATTGCTGGAGATAGTGCTGATTTTTTAAGTATTGGTTCAAATCCTGTAAATCATAAAACACCAATTGCTGCTTTTCAATCAAAAGCAAATGCTGGAGTTTTGAATAAATGGTTATGTTTGAGTATGCATTGGGATATGTATACAACACCAAATAATAATGAAAGTAGTGTTTATTGTAATGGAAAAAAGTTAATAATTTTTACATCCAAAACTGTTTTAGGAGATACAACTTTAACAATTGGTGATATAAAAAACAACACAAATTCACCTTTTGATGGATCAATATCTTTCTTTTCAATTTTAAAACACGAAAAAATCACAGAAAAAGAAATTTTGTTTTATCATTATGTTCTTTGTAATTTATACAACGTTGATCATAATCCTATAAATATATAAAATAAATGAGTGTTATATTTAATGATGATGATTTTAGCTCAAAAAGAAAAAATTTCATTTTAAATGAATTTGATAAAAAATTATCAAAAACAGGTGGAACAATGACTGGGGATTTGGATATGGGAAATCATCATATTCTTCATGCAGCAAATTATACCCCATCTTCTGATCACCATGTTGTGACTAAAAAATATGTGACAAATTGGTCAATTCCAAATACTGTTGCAAATATTTATAATTTACAAATGGATGATGAAGAAATTTTTGATGTGAAAGATGATGATAATTATATAGAATATACTGGAAGCAATAAAAAGGTTGAAAAACTTTTGAATTTGTCAAGAAAAAAAGATTGCAATTTTAAACAAGATGATACAAACAAACAACCATTTTTCAAAAAATCCACAATTAATAATAATTTTTATTGTGTTCAATATCTTGGATCAAACAGTAACAATTTACATTTAGCTTGTGAAGAAAATATTTTAAGCTATCAATACTTGAATTTTTATTTTGTATATGGTTTAAAATCATTAAATTCGTCTAACAATGAGGTATCATTGTTTAAAATCATAGATAATGAAACAACAAGTCAACCAACTCCTTTTTATTTTGGTATTTCTTATCGTGATTCATTATTATATATCACAAATTCATCCACGTATGCAATTTCAAATAGTAGATGGCAATTGAAAGCAAATGCAAAAGAAATAAACAAATTAATATGTCTTTCTGTACATTGGGATCAAAATAACCTCAGTGGCGGTAAAAAAGGAAAACTTTATGTGAATGGAAAAGAAATTGTTTCTTTCTATACAAATGCTAGAAAGTATCACACTCCAAATATGAAAATTTATCTTGGATCAAAAAATAAAGACTACGGAAAAATGGATGGAGAAATATTATATGTATATGTTTCAACAAGAAAAATGAAATATCCAGAAATTGTTTTAAACCATTATCTTCTTTGTAAAAAATATGGTGTTGATTTTGACGAAGATGAAATATTAAAATATATAGCTAAATAAATTTTGAATACATTTTGAATAAATTTTGAATAACCACAAATGTTATTTAAAATTTACTTGACTTTTATTTAATTTTATTCATAAATAACTTGTAAATAACTTTGAATAACTTTTAAATAACTTTTAAATAACTTTGAATAAATTTTAAATAACTTTTAAATAACTTTGAATAAATTTTAAATAACATTTGTGGTTATTTAAAATTTACTTGACTTTTATTTAATTTTATTTATAAATAACTTGCAGCTTTGCTGCTGAGACCTTCGGTCGATCGCTGTTTGAATAAATTTTAAATAAAAAAATAAAATTATAAATAAATGAGTGAAGAAAGCAAACAACAAAAGATTGATAAAGTAACAGCAGTTGAAAAATCTGTTAAAGCAAAAGACCCAACAAAAGTAGAATTGGGAAAAAGATTGGCGAAAATTTCAAGAGAAGCAAAAGAAAGAAAAGCAAGACAGCGGAGCAAAGAAAATTCTAGACAACAAAACGAAGAAAATGAAGAAATAAATAATTACACCTTTGGCGTTGAATCTTCCACTTTGGGGTATTTGATTGGAGTAGCGGGAGTTGCTGCTGCGCTGGGTGGGTTATACTTTGCATATAAAAAAGACAAAAGAGACCAATCAATGCTTCACCAAAGCGAGGCTTCGATGAAACCACAACAAAGACAAGAAAAACAAGAAAAACAAAAAAAACAAGAAAAAGAAGAAAAAGACAGTGAAGCTAAGTTAAGAAAGAATGAAGACCGTGAGGGTAAAATAAACCCATCAAGGTGTTCTATTGAAACCCTGTAAAGATCTAGAGTTTTAAAAAATTTTTTATGTATATAAATAAATGGGTGAAATGAATAGAAAAGAAGTTATGAATGAATTATATGATTCTACAATAATTACATTGGGTGCTGTTGGGGTTGGAATGATATCAAGAAAAGTAATTAGTGATGGTTTATCAACTCCATCTAGTTTAGTTCCTATTTAAAACTTGCAGCAGCTGTTGGAATATCATCGCTTGCAGTTAAATATGCACAAGATAAGAAATGGATTCCTTCTGATCCTTTCAAATCATAAAATAGAAAAAATATATAAATAAATGGAAACAGTAGTTGGTGGATTATTTAATGCAGTTGCTTTTGCAGGTGCTGGATTTTTATTTTCAAAATTAAATCATTCTGGATATGAAAAAGAGATAAAAAGACATAATGAAGCAATGGAAAAACTTAGTGAAGCAAAGGAAAAATGGTATGAGGAGCAAGTAAAAAGAAAAGAAGAAATTGAAAAATTAAGACATCAATTATCTGATGCAAATGCTGATATAAATGAGACAAACATGTCTTTGAAAAATCTTGCTGAAATTAATAATCGTTTAAAATCTCTTGAAAATGAAGAAAATGAAGAAAATGACAGGCAACCACCAAAATTAAAAGATTATTATGAACCTTCTGATGAAATGAAAGAATATCAAAATGTTGCTTTTTTTCTTGTTGGGATTTCAGGTGGTTATGTAGTTTATAAATTTATTTAAAAATTTTTCTTTAAATAAAAGAATTATATGAATAAATGAATTGTAAAACGAATTACCAACAAAAAACTTTTAAACAATTGTGGAATATTGCAAGAGAAAGAAAAATAAAATATTATAAAAGATACACAAAAAATCAACTTGAAGAAATGCTGAGATTTGAAATTAGCAAACCAAATGAAAAGTATGAGAAATATTGTAGAGAAAAAATGAAAAATCCAATCCCAGTAATAGTTATAAACAGTAAAACAGGTGAAATCTTAAATTTTAAGTCTTAGATCTGCTGCAAAAAATTTTAATATGAATGCAGAAAGTATTAAACATAGAATAAAAAGAAAAAAAGATTTGGAGATTAATGGACAAACATTTTTGGTTTTTTATAATAATTAAAAAATCTTTTTTTTTTATTTTTTTGTTTAAAGGAAAATTATTAAATAAAAAAAAATCAATGGGTACAATTATTGAAATAATTAAACCAGAGAATTATAAAAACACAAAAAGTAAAATGTATTATATTTTCATCAAAGAAATTCTTAAAATTACTGGTGAAGTAGAATTATTACCACATCATGAATTTACAATAAATTATGATGAAAAATTTTGTATTTTTGATGATTTTGTAATTGATTATGAAAGTTGTGAAAAAATTTATATACCTTATAAAATTATTTTGAAAGCAGAAAAAATACCAAAACCATTAATTAATATTTTTGTTTTTACTAAGATTGAGTAATCATTCATAATTTTTTTTCAATATAGTCACATAACCAATCATGTAAAAAATTGTTTTTTTAATTATTTTTGACTTTAAAAAAAATATATATATAAATAAAGAATGAATACAACGAGAAATTTATTGGACGAAGATGTCCCAAATATTAATACTCCTTTATTAAAACCAAAAAAATATTTAAAAATTAATAATTTGGTTGAAAGCTCAAAAGAAAAAGCAAATGATTTATTTAACAAGACTAAAGAAAAAATACTTAATTTATTTGATAAATACACCCCCCTGGATCCCTTGAGGAATAAAGAAAAAATAACAAATTGGTATAATCATCTGAAAGATAATGTTTTAGATATATTTAACAAAATACAAGGTAAAGTTTCCACCCCAGCTGCAAAATTTAAATTGGATGAAGAAGCTTAGAAAGTAACAAAAAGATATGAAATTGATCTGAAAGAAGTAGGATTATCTTTATATGATCCTTTGAGTCTCTTGAAAAAAATAAAACCATTGGTAATTAAAAAATTCAAAAAAAATCCAAGCACAAAACAACAAATAACTCTTGTGTGTTTGATGAAAAAAACAAATCCTGCAACAGGAGAAGAAACTACAGATAATGCTCATTTTCATAGTTATTATGAAGAAATTTTTGATGGAAGTAATTTTGATGAAATATATGAAAAAATGGCACAAAAAATTATTTTGAGTTTTGAAGAATTTTTAAAAAATTCAAGCTTATGGAAATTTCACAAAGGTTTGAAAATAATTCTTAATATTAATGAAATTATACGATTACTTGCATCATCTTATATTCCTACTCCAAAATTTTTAGAAGATAAAAAAGCGATTATTAATCCACAAAATTATGATCAAAAATGTTTATTGTGGTGTATTACAATAGATGACCTTTTGAAAACTACCCCTAATTTTAGAAATCCTGGAAGAATTACAAAAATTTTAAAAAAGAAAGCTGAAGGTTTTAATGTTAAAGATATTAATTTTCCATGTGGATTTTCAGATATTGATAAATTTGAAAAAAATAATAACATTTCAATTAATTTATTTGGATATAATGAAGAAAAAAGGTTTGGGAATAAAAATCATGAAATTTTTCCTTTGAGAGTAAGTAAATTAACCTCCCCCGGTCTGAACAAACACGTAAATATATTGTTAATAACTAATGAAAATGGGGAAAAACATTATTGTTTAATTAAAAATATGAGTAGATTGTTTTCAAGTCAATCTAGTATATATAAAAAAAAAATACTTGTTTGTAATTACTGTTTACAACATTTTAGAACTGAAGAAACTCTTAAAAATCATTTGGAATATTGCTCGAAATACGAATGTGGAAAAACTGTTTATCCAAATAAAGGAGAACAATTAAAGTTTAAAAATTATGAAAGAATGCATGATATTCCATTTGTAATTTATGTAGATTTTGAATGCAATTTAAAATATGTAGATGAAAATATTGCTAATAATACAAAACAATTTCAAAAACATGAACCATCTGGATATTGTTATTTGATAAAATGTTTTGATGATAATTTATTTAGACCAAAATTAGTAAAATACTCAATAGGAGACACTAAAGATTCAAATGATTCAGTTTCGTTAAAATTTGTAAAAAGTTTAGAAAATGATATTAAAGAAATACATGAAAAATTTAAATTTCAAAAAAAAATAATATTAAGAAAAGAGGATAAAATAGATTTTGAAAAAGCTGAAAATTGTTATGCTTGTGGGATTAAATTTGGAATTCTTGAATTAAAAACTGAATCAAAAACTGAAGAATTTGAAAAAATGGATGAATTATATATGAATGATGAAATTACTGCAGAAGAATTTAAAAAATATTTTGACAATGAAAAAAACGTAGAAAAAATAGAAAATACATCTAAGCATGTGAAAATCGATAAAGTTAAAGACCACTGTCATTATACTGGAAAATATCACGGAGCTGCTTGCATTAGTTGTAATTCAAAAATGAAAAATCCAAAATTTATTCCAGTTATATTTCATAATTTACAAAATTATGATAGTCATTTGTTTATTAAAAATTTAGGTGTTTCAGAAGGTGAAATTAATTGTATACCCAACACTGAGGAAAAATATATTTCATTTACAAAAGATATTATTGATAAATTTGAATCTGAAAAAATAATAACAGAAAAACAACTTCAAAGTAAATGTAGAGATAATATTATTGAATGTGAAGAATTACCATCAACCAGTGAAACCAGTGAAAACCCAAAGTATAAAAAGTTTAAAATTAAAGAATTAATTAATGTAAAAAGACAAATTAGATTTATTGATAGTTTTAAATTTATGCAAACTAGTTTAGCAAATTTAGTTAAAAATTTAGATAAAAATGAATTAAATATATTGAAAATATTTTGTAATGACAGTGAAAAAAGAGAATTATTAACTAGAAAAGGTGTATTTCCATATGATTGGTTTGATAATACCGAAAAATTAAAACACAAAAAACTACCTGACATCAAAGAATTTTACTCAAAATTAAATGATGAAAATATAAGTGAAGAAGATTACTCACACGTGCAAAATGTTTGGGAAAAATTTAAAATTAAAAATATGAAAAAATATCATGATTTATATTTGAAAACCGATGTAATTTTATTAGCTGATGTCTTTGAAAATTTCAGAAAAGTTTGCAAAGCAAATTATAAATTAGACCAAGCTTGGTATTATACTTCACCGGGTTTAGCGTGGGATGCAATGTTAAAAATGACAAAAATTGAATTGGAATTATTATCTGATCCTCAAATGTATCTTATGGTTGAAAATGGAATTAGAGGTGGTATTTCTATGATTACAAAAAGACACGCAAAAGCAAATAATAAATATATGGAAGGAAAATACGAGAAAAATAAAGACAGTTTATTCTTACCTTATCTAGATGCGAATAATCTTTATGGATGGGCAATGAGCGAAAAATTACCCGTTAGAAATTTCAAATGGATGACTGAAAAAGAATTAAAAAATTGGAAAAACATTTCTTGTATATTAGAAGTTGATTTAGAATATTCTAAAGATTTACATGATCTTCATAATGAATATCCGTTAGCACCAGAAAGAATAAAAATTAATCAAGTAGAAAAATTAATTCCAAATTTGAATAATAAAGAAAAGTATGTTTTACATTATGAAAACTTGAAATTATATGAAAAATTAGGATTAAAAATTACTCGAATTCACAAGAGTGTTAAATTTTATGAAGAAAATTTCATGAAAAATATATTGATTTAAATACAAATTTGAGAACAAATGCGAAAAATGATTTTGAAAAAGACTTTTTCAAATTAATGAATAATTCTGTATTTGGAAAAACTATGGAAAATGTGAGAAACAGGGTTGATATACAATTGGTAAATAGAGAAGAAAAAGCATTAAAATTATTTTCAAAAAGTAATTTTAGTAAAAGAACAATATTTTCTGAAAATCTAATTGCGATTCATATGCATAAGAGTAAAATTAAACTAGATAAACCAATATATTTAGGAATGAGTATATTAGATTTATCAAAGACTTTAATGTATGATTTTCACTATAATTATATTAAGAAAAAATACAATGAAAATGCGAAATTGTTATTTACAGATACTGATAGTTCAATGTATGAAATTAAAACTGAAGATTTTTATAAAGATATTTCTCCAGATGTTAAAAAAATGTTTGATACAAGTAATTACCCAAAAGAACATAAAAGTGGAATAAAAACAGGTCTAAACGAAAAGTAATCGGTATGATGAAAGATGAATGTGGAGGAAAACAAATAGAAGAATTTGTTGGTTTACGAGCAAAATTATATTCTTACAAAATGTTTGGAAGTGAAAAGTCAACTAAAAAATGTAAAGGTGTTAAGAAAAATGTTATTGAAAAAGATATATCATTTCAAAATTATAAAGATTGCTTATTAACCGAAGAAGAACAAATAAGAAAAATGAATTTAATAAGACATCGAAATCATGAATTATACACTGAAAGTGTTGAAAAAATTGCATTATCATCTAAAGATAATAAACGAATAATACTTGGAAATAAAATTGAAACACTTGCATATGGTCATTACATGAATGAAATGATAGACACTTATGAAAATATATTTGGTTTTTAACCATAAAATAATTCCAACGATTTTGATAAATTTCGAAATTATGATGAATTTGACCAATTTCGAGAATGTAAATAATTTAGGTAAATTTGAGAATCCGGTTTGAACCAGATTTGGGAATGATTGACAGGTGATGAGAATGATTGACAGATGTGACAAGTGATGACGTCATTTTCAAAATGTGACGTCATTTTGAAAATGAGGAAAATTTGACCAAATCTCAAAATGTGACAGAATCGGCACTTTACAGACTACTACATGCAAATGTTCAAATGGCAGGCAGCACATTCATAACCAGCAATAAGTCATCACAATAATGAATAGCTTGAAAATGCCATGGAGAAACAGAATCACTGCATGAATATTTCAGACACTTCATACTGCAAGTTGTCTATTTAATCAGCAAAAAGTCATCATGTAATAATGAACCACATTAATAATAATCTGTCTGAATGTATAAATATCATAACATTCCAGATGATAAAGAAAGTCCTTCACAAACTTGATAATGTCATAGTGAAACTGACTCTTTAAACTGCAACTTGTCTATATAATCAGCAAAAAGGTTATCATATAATAATGAACTACATCAATAATAATCTGTCTGAACGTATAAATGTATAAAACAAACTTTATCCAAGTGTCATAGTGGACGGTCACGGTCCACGACTGTGGCTATATTTTTCTGGTTTGTTCAAAATTTTTTCCCTTTATGATCAGGGAAATTTCTCAGCAACTATATTTAGGTGGTCGAAAGGAAATTTTTTTACGGCTATCGGCCAAGGTGGACTAACGAAGAACTTTTGGATTTCTTTCAATGTTTGTTATCGAAGGCGTCGCGGAAAGAGGTACTTTCGGTCTGTTGTTTATTACACCGTGAATGGCGCTAGCACTTTTAATGTTGATAGACTACCTCTGTGTGGTGACGTAGCTTCCAATCCTGGACCTCGGAAGCCAATATCTTCTAGATTTCCTTGCAAAGAGTGCGGAAACGGAGCTTGTAGCAACCAAGACGCTATTTTGTGTGTGGATTGTAATTGCTGGATACATGGGAAGTGCCTGAATCTGAGCAAAGTTACCTTCCAGTATTTTCTGGATAATCTGCAAGTTGATTGGACATGTTCGTGGTGCTCACTGCCGAAGTTGAATCTGTTGCACTGTCGAGAGGATGATTCTTGTTTTACTTCTGAATCAGTTGATAAGGAGATATTACTTCAAATATTCAAAAATTGGGAACTATTACAAGTTTAATCTTAAAATAGCCTATTTTAATAGTGGTCAACAAAGTAGATGAGGTCAAAGAGGTGCTTAAAAGGAATTTATTTGATATTTTATTTCTTGCTGAGACGAAGATCGATGGCACAATTTCGTCAACTCTTCTCTCGCAGTCAGATTATCGAATAGTTCGTAAAGACCGTAAAAAAGGTGGTGGGGGCCTTATATCTTATATTAAAGCTGATTTGTTGGTATACAGGAGAACTAAACTAGAACCTGTTGACGTTGAATCAATTTGTCATGATGTGCAAGACGTTAACAACAGTCAATTTATTGTTTGTGCCTGCTACAGGTAGACTGGGAGGTGCAAAAAGGAGACTTTCTAGCATCCTTGTCCAATGCTGTAGAAGAAATGTATAATTCAAGGGAAGAATTGCTTCTCCTCGGCGATTTTAATGTGGACTTATATCTCAATGCTGCGGAAGAACGTATCCCTAACCGTCCCTTGGTTGATTTTTGTGAGCGGTTTTGTCTTGTAAACAACATTCTTGAGCCAACACGTGCTACAAGTAACACAAAAAGTTTGATTGATGTTGCTTTAAGTAGCCATCATGATCGTTATGCAACTTCTGGTTATTCTAGCTATGTGCATGAGATAATCAATGATTTAAATCCAATGAAGGCTGTTGAAGTGGATTGAATATCTCTTCACTTACTTCGTCTCTCAGCACCGGTGCTGGCAGAGGAAGTAACCAAATTAATGAATTATTTCATTGCAAATCATACCTGGCCTTTGGAGTGAAAAAGCAGTAACATAACTCCAGTTTTTAAAAAACAAGAGGATACGTACAAAGAGAATTATCTTCCGGTGTCGATTTTAACTACGCTTTCGAAAATTCACGAGAAAATCTTGTTTTATCAAATGTACCGAGCCTTAAACAACCACATTTCTTTGAACTTGTCTGGATTCCTAAAACAGCACTCATGTTGCACCGCTCTTTTGAAAATGACTGAAGATTGGAAGAGAAATTTAGACAACAGAGAGGCTGTGGTCGCAATAGCGGTAGATCTTAGGAAGGCTTTTGATTCTATTAATCACAGTCTCCTACTGGCGAAGTTGAAGGCATATGGGCTTTCATCGTCTGCTTTGAAATTATTGTCTTCTTATCTTCTACGCCGTAGCCAGCGGGTAAAAGTGCAAGGCACATGCTCCAATTATCGGGATATTAAAGTGGAAGTTCCCAAGGGTCCCTCCTGGGACCTTTATTGTTTAATATCTTCATTAATGACTTGAACTTTTTTGTTCCACACATGTCACTGAGACTGTATGCTGATCATTCAACGGGATATTTCTCTGATACTTCTCCTATTGTTCTGCATCTTATAATGAACTCTGAACTGAGACTGTTATCTTTTTGGTTTGATCATAATTGTCTACAAATTAATAACGAAGAGACTCAAGCACTGCCTTTCAGGCCGTGTTCTTATGAACATGATCTTGCTTTAAATGTTAATAAGGTAGAGACTCAAGGATCAATTAAGATTCGTGGGGTTGCACTTGATAGGATGTTGACATTTAAAGAGCATATTTCGCTGCAGTTAAAGAAAGCATATACTAAATCATCAGCTTTAAGACGCATTAACCGTTTAGAGCCAACTGCTGTGATGATACGTCTTTATAAAGCTTTTGTGTTGCCTCATTTCGAATATTGTAACCACTTCCTATTAGGCGTTGGTAGAATTCAAGTAAAAAGAATTGAAGATGCAAATTTTTATATTTTGAGATCCTTTTAAGATATGGCAGATCAACATAATATGAAGAGTTGCTTAGCATAGCAAATATGAATACTTTAGAGCACAGAAGAATTTGTCAATCACTAGTATTGCTTTACAAGTCCTTGTACTGCCATGGCCCTAAGTATATACGTAATTTTTTTTACTTTTAAGCAGTCAAACTATCAATTAAGAGGTAGTGGGGTTAATTTAAGTCTGCCTATGTATAATCTTAAATGGAGGAAGAATTCATATACGTATAAGGCAGTAAACACTTGGAACTTATTGAAAACCGATTTAAGACAGGAAAGCCTCAAGACATTTAGAGGAAAAGTTAATGATATTAAATTTTAGGTAATTACTTTGTTAAGTAACTTTACATAGCAATTATGTAATGATGAATACTCTTCTTATTGTAAATATAGTTACAAACTCTTAATCAAAATCCGGACAACAAAGCTTGAACTCGTAGATTTCCTTTTCCAAAACGGTTGAACTACATAAACATTACATATTTACAAAGACAACGTTAAAAATTAACAATATTGAGATAAATTCAAACATTCAAGTCCACTTACAGTTTATTTACTCTGTCCGGTAGAAATTTGAGCGTTCACGGTCGAGTATACAGATATTTGAGCGTTCACAATCGAGTGTATTGCTATTTTGCTCATAAGGTGCGGCCGTTGGCAGTTTTATCAACTAATTTGCATGTTGAGGAAGCTAGTTCGAATATTGCTCATTCGAACATATAATATATTTCCGGTTTTAATTTAACATACCGGCCCCTAAATGTTTTATAGGCATTTACTACTTACATATCTTCAGTATGTTCAAACCGTCCTGTTCACGTTGACAGTGGGTACATTACTCACTTCACTGACGCTGCGACAATTCCAAGAAGACAACTTTATCTACTGGTCTTTGCGAATATCCAGATTTAGTTTTCAGAACAACTCTTCGAACGAAACCATCACTAGAATTTCGTTTAACTCTAATCACTTGTCCTAGCGGCCATGAAGATCTTGGAGATGTATCATCAACCATCAAAACAATGTCACTAGGAGCGAGGTTTCTGCATGACTTATTCCATTTCTGTCGTCGTCGAAGTTCAGGCAAATATTCTTTAAGCCATCTTCTCCAGATTACATTGGACAAATATTGAGCTTGTCTCCATCTCCTTCTGGTATACATGTCTGTTTCATCAAAAACTCAGGATGAAGTGATGGACCAGGTCGTAGTAAGAGTAAGTGATTCGGCGTCAAAGCTTCCAAATCATTAGGCTTATCTGAGACTTTGGTTAAAGGTCGACCATTCATTATGCTTTCGACTTCACACATTAACGCATGTAACCATTCGTCATCAACCTTTTGCTGCTTCAGAAGTGCAGAGAGGATCTTGCGAACTGTTCTGATGCATCCCTTCCATACCCCGCCAAAGTGGGGGCCCATCGGTGGATTGAAGATCCATTTGATGAGTCGGTGTGTCAGGAAATTGTGAATCTTATCTTGGTTCCGATTTTTTATGGCTTCCTGAATTACCTTTTCACCGTCAACGACGTTCGTTCTGTTATCGGATCTTATGCACCTCTGGTTGTCCTCTCCGTGCAATAGATCTACGTAGAGCATGCAAGAATTTGTATTTGTATTTGTATTTGGGTATTTAATACACGTTCAAAAGTGTTAAAACTAAATTACAATGTGTTTACAAGTATTAAGAATATTACATTAAGTATATTACATTAATTACAATAGAAGTTTAAAACTTTTACATATTATTGCTAAAAAGACCCAAAGAAATTTTATTTATCAAGTTTAAAATTATATACATCGATAGCATGAACAACAGGACTTTTTTTAAATCCTTCGGTTTTACAGAAATAATTATAAACCCTCTCGCCATTTGTCCGGGTCTCTCTTTCTCTTATATCGTTTACTTTTTCCGGTAGTAAACTGTGAAGTCTGTGAGATGGTTTTAACAGGTCTTTAATTAGAGCAGCACATAAGTTGTTCCAACGTTCTTCTAATGTCAATAGATTGCTCTGTGATAATAGTGAGTCGTATTCATCGTGGCTTCGATAGATTATTCTAAGGGCTCGTTTTTGAATTCGTTCAATGTTTCCTTTCTGTATTTGTGTTAGGCCTCCGTTCCAAATTTGCGTCCCATATTTGAGTACAGACCGAATCACAGTGCAATAAAAGATTAATAGGTCACTTATTGGTGCACCGTAGTTCCTTAGGATCTTTAAAAAATAAAGGTGCTTCGCAGCTTTTTTAGTAATGCACTCGGTATTGGTATTCCATTTGAGGTCATCGTCTATCCATATACCTAATAGTTTATACGATTTTACTCGAGATATCTGGTCGTCACCAATATGAATTAGTGGTAGAGTAGTTTTGTTTTTCCGAAAGTCACTTAGCATTTCCTTGCATTTTGCCGTGTTCAATTGCATTCTTTCATCTTTGGCAAATTGGATTACGTTGTTTACGTTCCTATGTGTGTTACCAATTGAGCTACAAGAGAAATGTTGAGATATGTTAATGACTTCGGACAGTGTAATATCATCTACAAACATTACCGTATCTTGATCTTCAGATTTATTACTCAACTCGTCCTGTTCGTTAAGTGTGGTAACTAGTGGGAGTTGGTTGATTTTAAGAATAAATGCGATTGGACTTAATTTGCTTCCTTGAGGAACTCCACCTTTAATCCTTCTCAATTCAGAATGTGTTTCTTGGAATGAAGAAAATTGCGATCTACCATATAGGTAAGATGCGAACCAGCTCACGAAAGCTGGCCATACACCAATTTTGGTAAACGTCTCCAAGAGCTTATTGTGGTCTATTAATCGAATACTTTCCGATAGTCTAGGAAAACAATCCTAATAACTTTCCCAGGAGTATGCATTGCCAAATGCCATTTATGAATCAAATAAATTAAGGCTGGAATGGTGGATGTTCCAGGTAAGCCCCCAAATTGAAACGGACTAATTTCGTCGCGGATGTCTTCATAGATCCAGTATACAACGTATGATTCCTGGATTTTAGATAAGATGCTTGTAAGAGCAATTGGCCTTAGAAGATCCACTGAACAGCAGGGTTTACATTTCGGTATTCCTCGTACCTTAGCGATTTTCCAAACATCCGGGAATACCCGGCAACGAAAGGATTCATTAAATATGTGCATCAGCGGTCCTACAAAATAGTTCGCAAACGTCTTTATTATTCTCATATTGGGATCAAAAGGACCAACAGCTTTATTTGTTTTAAGACATTTCAACTTGCTTGCAACACTGTCAAAATCAATATACGGTAGGAAATCATCAGCTCCTATATAAGACCAATCACTTTTTACATCAGGAAACTCGCTAGTGAGGTTAGTAATAAAATCGTTCATTTGATCAGCTGTCTCTTTTGGGTTTAGTGGGGCATCGGTTACAGGGTCAATGAGGACAAAGCTTTGTTGCTTCATTCCAATGATCTTTTTAATATTTTTCCACCGTGTTTTCGGATCGTGAGCTCAGCCAGGTTTAATCTTTTCTCTATATAATTTGTACTTTTCTTTGTGAATCTCCGACACGATTTTATTACGCATTACTCTGAACTCGTTCATTTTTCCTTGTTGATACAATCTATCCCTTTTGATGATCATTTTTTTAATTCTGCCTGATATAAAGGGTTTATCATTCTCATGCACTTCAACAGTTTTCAATGGAAAAACTGTGTCAATCATCTCAAACATCAAGGGGAATTATACACTGCTATCCAACTTTGCTGACTTATACGGTTTTCGAATAGCTGAAGGCCAGAATCCTTTATAGGTCGGTTGACAATTTTCTTAGTTTTACCCTTATTCGATGTTTGTATTTTAGGTCTACAAACTATGATGTTATGGTCTGAATTGCCAAGAAGAGGGAGAACTTTTGGATCCTCGTAAAATGAGTAAGCATTACTTAAAATAAGGTCCAGAACTGCTGTGCCTCTTGTAGGTTTCTTAACGACTTGCTTCAATTGGCAGTGATTAGTGATTATTTTCTCTCGAAAACCGTTACCCAAAGGATTAAAATCACCTGCTGCAACAGTTAACATATTTGGGCTTTCGCCTGTAAGTGTGTCATAGCAAGAGAAGAAATACTCATAAAAATCACCAACTTCTCCAGAGTTTAGGGATGGTGGTAAATAGATGCATACAACTGCAATTTTTGAAATAGGTCTGGGTAGCCATTTTGGACGTAATACAATCCATAAGCATTCGTGAGCTGAATTAGAAAGATCTTGACGTGTCGTGAAAGGGATTGTGTCTTTAATGAAAACAGCAACTCCTTTCCCTTCTCTACTTTTCCTGTCGTTTCGTATTACACTAAATCCAGGAATACCAGAAAAATTTAAGGCTTCGTCAGGAATGTCATCGGAAAGCCAAGTTTCGGAGACTATTACTATGTCTGAGTTATGATTATGGATAGCAAATGTTAGCTCATCCATTCTATTAAGGATGGATCTCGCATTGAGGATCAAAATGTTAGGCAATGATCTTTGGGGTATCGTTGGTTTAAGTCTTTGAACCTTAATCAAATTACTATAGTTATGAACATTATGATTAGAGCGTATTCTTTCGATGAGGTCATATTCATTTTCGAGACTACGATTTGTTATACGAATAGGAATAAAGTTTAGTTGACGAGAGGACTTGATATTCATTCGTGTTTCAGTCCTTTTCGCGGGTACTGTTGGTCTACGACGTTGTTATATGGTACATCAATCAAATGAACTGGTTTCAAGAATGTGGACGATTTCAATGTGAACAGCGCGTATAGAAAGTCAAGTAAATAGGACTCCATAACTTTTTACTTGACTTCGTGCTCTTTTGACCAGAAATGGTCCGAAACAATCCACTCCGACAAATGTAAACGGAGGTTTATCAGGTGTTACCCGATGTTCCGGTAAATTGGCCATTTCTTGTTTTCCAACTGCTGCTTGTCGTTTTCTACAATCAACACAGCTTCTCAGAATATTCTTGAGTATCCGTCTTGCTCCAACTATCCAATATCTTTCTCGTATCAACGACAAAACATGTTCCAAGCCGCTGTGTCCAGCTATCTCATGATAATGCCTTGATACTAGCTTCGCTACAGGACTTTCTTTATTAATGATTATTTGATGTTTACTCTCTTCCTGTATTGGAGCTTTCCTAAGACGTCCGCCAATGCAAAAAAGTTGGTCATTTAGCTGTGGATCAAGTTTACAAATAGAGCTTGCCTTCCTCACTGTATCAGGTTTCGTGTCCGGCGATGATTGGTTAGTTCTACGTTGACAATTCCGAAGAGCAAATAGTTCTTCTCGGTAGTTTCTTCCTTGAATATATCTCATGATATTTTTCTCTGCATTCTCTATCTCCTCGACTGTCAGTGGTACATTGCATGCAGCATGGTTTCTGGTGGAAGTGTCACTGTGAGTTCTAATGTTTACCCGACGAAGAAGGATTGCTCGATACCGCAGCATCCACACGATAAATTTCTTCAATTTTTCCAATGAAGAAAATCTGTCGATGATCTCATCTACCGTGACTTCGAACTGACACCTAACTGAAAAGGTTTGGACGTCAGACTTCACTTCAGGGTCATCGTCGTTAACCGTTGGGGTCGTGGATGGTTGTCTAGGCCAACAGTCCTTTGGTCTCCATAAGAATTGTGGGCCATTTATCCACCTCTCGCTGTTCAGCAAGTTCGTCGGCTGATGATCCTAGGGAGACGTCGTCTGCTGGGTTCTGGTCGCTGGGAACGTAATGCCATTGGGTAGATTCACAGTCTTCTCTAATTGTTGCAATTCGATTTGCTACAAACGTTTGGTATCACTTAGTTGTATTGTTTAGATAATCCAAAACCCATGTGCTGTCCGTCCAGAAAACAGAAGTTTCGACTTTGACATCGCTTTCTTTTCTTGCCAACTTCCCAAGCTTAGTTGCACAAACAGCAACTGCAAGCTCCATTCGCAGGATTGTAGTCTTCTTAAGAGAAGCAACTCTTGATTTGGCCATCATGAATGAGCAATGAACATTCCTTTCCTCATCCTCGAATCGTAAGTAGCTGACGGCCCCATAACCACGTTGCGAACCATCAGCGAAGATGTGTAACTGCGTTGAGATAATCCCTTTCAATGTTGTTGGCTTGATACATCTTAAAACACGAAATCGCTGAAAATTTGGAAGCTCGTTAATCCAAACATTCCAGCGTTTCAAATATTCACCTAATTTATAATTTAATTTGTAATTTAATTGCTTCACCGTCATAGTACAAAGCAGTAATTAAGTAAGTACAATAAAATATATAATTAATAAACAATATATAAACAAACATTACTAAGACTAGAGGACGGTAGGGTAACCGCAACAGCGTAAGCCAATTACTGCGGGCCCAGATTAATAAAACTATATAATAAGCTCATGCATTATATTAATAAAACCTAAAAACAACAGGTAATTGGATATTTAAGACTGCGCGTTATGTTACATTTACAGCAAATGGTTTTAAAAGTCCTAGGATTGTCAGGGTCATAACTTCCTTCAAGCGAAGCGTGGTAATAGTTTTTAAGAACAGATTTAAAAGAGTTCAGGTTGTTCCCGCTGAAGTCGTTCTCACAAGCCAATGCATTCCACGTTCTAATGGCACGAACAAAGTATGATCTTTGATACGTTGATGTCTTACATTTGGGTGCATTATACATGATTGCAGAACTAGCGAAGGATCTAGTGTATCTACCAGGCCTACGAACACTAGGTATAAGGCTAGGTTTAACCTCTACAAGGCCACGTGTAATCTTAAACAAAAGCACAAGATCTAAAAATTCGTGCCAATAACAAATTGGAATTAGTGACAATGATTTTAGTCTAGACGCATAATTGACCATGGTAGAGAAGGGCAAATTAAGAATAAATTTTGTTGCACGCCTCTGGACTATTTCCAATCGCTGCATAAGGTCAACAGTTTGTGGAGAACAGATCTGGGTTGCGTATCCCAGATGAGGACGTACCAGTGTTAAATATATGGTCCGTCTAATAGAGTCACTTCGGATATATCGAGAGTTTCTTCTAATGTAGCCTAAGATCTTGTTAGCATGATTTACTTGGTGATGTACTTGCAATTTCCATGAAAGATCAGCAGTCACCAGCACACCAACGTCCCGTTCACTGTAAACAGAGTCCAACTCCACGGCATTCATCACATATTTATGAACGACCGGCTTGGTCTTACGCGTTATTGACTGAGATCTACATTTCGTTTCATTAAACGTTAAATCTGAATGCAGTGACCAGGTGACTAAGTTCGAAACGTCAGTCTGGAGGGCGTTGGTGTCGTCAGGTGATCTAATCGATTTAAACACTTTTGTATCGTCAGCAAACATGCTGACACAGCTCGATCTTACTACATCAGGCAGATCATTCACGTATATCAAAAATAGCGCAGGACCTAGTATGGAGCCTTGAGGCACTCCTGATGTAACGGGCAACGTGTTTGAAGTTGCTCCAAGGACAGTTACTCGTTGCTTACGGTCCATTAGATAACACTGCATCCATTTCAGTAACTTTCCACCGAAGCCGAAATTCCGAAGCTTCTGAACTAGCAACTTATGGTCCACTCGATCAAATACTTTACTCATGTCTACGTATATCATATCGACCTGCCCGCCATGATCCAGAGTAGATTGTATGTATTCTAAAACTTCAATGAGGTTAGTAATACATGACTTCCCCATCACAAAATAATACTGACAGGCCTTAATTTTCTCATAGATTTAGTCTTTAATACCACTAAAGATGCATCGTTCCAATACTTTCGACACGATAGGCAAAAGCGATATAGGTCTGTAGTTTTCTGTGCACTCTTTATCACCCTTTTTGAACACCGGGGTTACATTTGCCAATTTCCATTTGCGAGGTACTTCACCTAGTTGAAGGCACTTATTAAATATCTCACAAAGCGATGGCGCAATAACAGGAGCTGTTTCACGTAATAATCTAGCTGGGATATTGTCAACACCAGTAGCTTTAGACACATCCAAGGTCTGAAGGACAGTTTGAACTTCACTTTCCGTTAGTGCCATATCAGATAACAGTGGTTCGCAATTAGTTTCAAAAGAATTATTAACCTCTAAGCAACTTTCTGTAAAGATAGAGGCGAAGTACTCATTAAACAGATCAGCAATTGTTTGAGGAGTATTAGCTACAACTCTCGCTAAATCTTATTCTGTTGTTCCTGTGCCTGGCATTGACACGTAATTTGGCACACTTCGTGATTTCGATGTTTGTTTAAAAATTGACCAAAATCGCTTGGGATTCTCCTTAATGTCAACCTCAAGAGAATTAAAAAATTCCTCACGGCTCGCTTGGATTAGTTGTTTTACTTCGGTACGCAATTTCCTAAACTTATGTTTTAAGTGAAGAGTAGGCGATTTTCTTAATCTTTTCCGTAGGGTGTCTTTTTTCTTGATCAAATTCGATATTGTTCCGTTTATCCATGGCATTGGATTTCTACACTTAAGTTTCTTTGTTGGAATACTATCTGATACAGCAGTATTGGATCGTCCCAGCTAAAATTTTCTTTGCATAGTTCTTACATCAGGATTTTAGCTGACAAGATAAACTGTGTGACAAATCCCAACGGTTCATATATTGAACTTATGATAAAAAGTAGCCCATGTCTGGTCGGCGTTTTTCTTTGATGTTCACTTTGAAGGTGAATTCGTCTGCCACGACATCCCAATGCCTTCCCAATGCTCGCTGTATGGTAGGTTGAAGAAAACTCAAATCTCTTGCAATGCCAGCTCTTTCACCCTCAGGAACGGATTCAATCACCTTTGCAGTGTTTGAAATCCATTTCGTCAGATGAAATCCGCCACGGTTAAGCAACTCCGGGAGATTCTGCCCTACTTTAACGCCCTCTTCTACATCATTAACCGACTGAAGACAATCATCGACATAGAAGTTTTTCTTGACTATGTCGGAAATGGAGGGGTCGAAATCGGTTGCGTTGTCTTCGGCCGTTTTCCGGAACGCAAAATTTGCACAACTAGGAGATGACGTTGCACCAAAGAGATGTACCAACATCTAATATTACTCTGATTCGGCGTTAAGATCATTATTGGGCCACCAGTGGAACGCAATGCATCATAATCGTTGGGTGTGACTCTCACTTGATGGAACATTGCCTCTATGTCGGTCATTACTGCTACAGGATTTTCTCGAAATAGGGGGAAGAACACCAACTAAGCTGTTTGTGAGGTCAGGGCCTTGCAAGAGCTGGTCTTAAGTGACGTACCATGAAAAACTGCAGCACAATCTAATACGACCCGAACCTTGTCCGGTTTATTGGGATTCAACACGGGGTGGTGTGGTAAATACCAAATTGGTTGTCGAGGTTGGTTCCTTGAACTCTCAAGAACCTTCCTAGAACAGCCTTTCTTCAAGAAATCATCCATAACATTGGAATACCTTCCAAATAGGTTAGGGTCCTTCATTAATCTCTTCTTCAAATGATTCAGGCAATGCTCCGCTAAGGGTCTATTGTTTGGCAAAGAAACAGGGAGATTTCTCCAGGGTAACGCGACTTCGTAATGTCCGTCCTTTAACTGTGCCGATCCTTCCATGATGCCAAGAGCGCGCAAATCTTCAACTGACATTTCCAAGTTACTACCAATCGCAACGTCATTGAATTCCATATTACAGAATCTCTTGAACTGATCATCCAACCCAGGATCATATCTTATAAAATTCGCACAACGACGAGAAAGTCCGTTTTGTCCAAGAGGCCCATTGATCGTCCATCCAAAAATCGTTTTCACTGCGTACGGTCCTTTACCATCGCACCTTCTGACTTCTCGTGACTCAAGAGCTCGGGGACGTCATTGCCAATCAGAAGACCAATTGGTGCATTAATGCATTGTAATTCCACGTCTTCGAGGTGAGACCATTTGTTGACATCCTCCTGTGAAGGTATAATCGTTTCACTAATTGGCAATCGTTCAGTCGAGAAAAATGTAGGAAGCTCCACCATGTCATTTTCTTCCAAATCGAAGACTTCCAAACTGATAACACTTGTTTTTATTATGTGATCTTCCTGATATAGAGTTGTAAGGGACAAAGCTGTTTCCCATCCTTGGACACCTAAACATTGCAACAGTTCAGTCGTACAGAACGTTGTGCTAGATCCAGAGCCCAAAAACGCGGAAGTCGTCACGACTTCTGATGATTGAGCACATTTCATCCTGACAGGAACAAGGGGTAGACCAACAGTTGAGACACCGGCCCCAGTTACATCAATTTAAGCGTTGGTAGCATTCTTTAAGGATTGTTGGAATACATCACTGGATGACTGTTGGCGAGAATCTAAAGGTACGCAGGAAGGATCTAGACCACTGGACGTATCTGCGACTGACGTGTTTGGTTTGGAATGAAGATACGTAGAATGTTTTAATTCACAGCCAGTTACTTTACAAAAACTATTTTTCGGACAAGACCTTGCTATGTGACCTTGAAACAGGCAGTTAAAACACAGCCATCCTTTACGAGCGAACTTGATACGTTCTTCGACTGATTCTTTCTGAAAACGATTACATCGTGGGAGGAAATGGTTACCGCTACACAGGGGACATTTGTAGGGTTTTGATTCACTTTAGGGTATCTTCTTTTAGATTCACTACTCGCATCGATACCAAATGAATATCTTCTTTTAAGCTCCTGCTGACCTATTGATTTGCTGGTTGTAAGTTTCCCCAAGATTGGAGGATTCATAACTCGCACTCTTCCCTCAACAAACTTGACTATATCATCAAAGGTTATTTCTATTGACTTGTGGTTAGTAATGTCATCAGCGACTTCTCTCCACTTTTGTCGCAAAGAAAACGGCAGCTTTTCGATTATCTTGATAAGACGATCAGGGTTTTCAATCCTGTTAAGGTAACCAATTTCTTTCAGTGTATTTCTGCAACTTATGAGAAGTACCGAGAATGTTTGTAACGCGATACCATCTTCAGATTTAATTCGTGTGGCTTCAGTAACACGATTTACGTAAGCTGTTGCAATCCTATAGTCCTGACCATATTTCTCCTTCAGCAATATCCTGGCTTCAGTACATCTTTCATCTGGTTTCATTGTAAGACAGCATTGCATTAGGTCTTGAATCTTGCCCGAGGTATATTGAACCAGATAGAAGAGCTTCGTTCGTTCGGTGACTGTCTTAGATACAATCAAGTTTTCAAATGATCTCACGAAATGACAGTATTCAGTTGGTTTTCCACCAAATACTGGGACCTTTACATCTGGTAAAGCCATTGACGCTGTCATTTCTTGGTGACAGGTAAAAATCTCAAGTAACTGAATATCTCGCCTTTCTTGAATGTCGAACATCGACTTCATCTGCTGCTGCTGTTGTTGCTGAATGTTGGACATGCTACGTAGGATCTCTTCTGCAACATATGAGCTTGTTTGATCTTTGTCCTTTACATGACTTGCTGTTGTAACATCCCCTAGGTCTAGATCGCTCTATGGTTGATGGAAAATTGGTCTCCGAGTAACCAGTTGGGCTGGATTAGCTTGAGGCGGAAATTTCCTCTCACTTGTACCAACTTGATCCCCTTTATTATGATAAGTATGTGGGTTCAGTGGATTAACATCCAAAGCTTGACTGCAGGAAAAGTGGTGCTGAGCCAATATTGGCATTTAAAGAGGGTTTAAGATTGCGAATGAGTAGACTTTCTCGTAAGAGAAGTTCGGACTCAAACGGACAGGAAGAAAGGATTTTAAAATCATCAAAGGAGACTGGGTGATCCGTGTCACGGTGGTGTGAAAGAATACTGGTGAGGGGAGGGTTAGTGCGCTTTTTACCTGTGAGAGGTGAGATTCCCATATGGTCAGATACGCGTGTATGGAGGTGGCGGATGGTTTCTCCGACATACGAAGCTCCGCAGCTTCGACACGTAAAATGATAAACTACATGCGATCTTAAGCGTAGAGGAATCTTGTCTTTAAAAGAGAAGAAATGGAAAAGTCTAAGCGACGGGTGAGCAACACACCTGATGTTGATGTGAGGAAAAGCGGATGAGAAAAGGTTTTTTTATCTGAGTTCGGATATGAGAGAAATGTTGCCCAGTAAATGGTAAAGAGAGGTAAACAACACGTTTGGGAGCCGTAAGCAATTTAGTTGATTTGGAGAAGACTTTGTGTAGAAAGGAGGCGATACACCTGTCAAGAAGATTTACCGGATAACCATTGTTAATAAAAATGCGTTTTAGTTTTTCTAGTTCGGCATGAAAAATAACGTAGGTAGAACAAATGCTGAAACAGCGGTTGAGTAAAGAGAAAATCAGACCCCTTTTGTGAGAAAACGGAATAAAGGAATCAAAGGAAGTAAGAAGACCTGTAAAAGTGTGTTTGCGGTAAACATTAGTTGAAAAGCAACCATTGGAACGGACGATATTGATGTCTAAGAACGGCAAGGATTTGTTGACTTCTGATTCATGCGTAAATTTTATTTTGGAATGCCTATGCGCTGTCACTCTTTTAACATTGCTAAATTTCTTGTTTCTTTACTTCGTCCATTTTCTGATAATGCTTATTCCGTGTTTGATAGCTTCTCCTTTGTTAAGGAATTACTCGAATTACCTTTTAACACTAATGAGCTATTTATGGCCAGCTTTGACATAACATCTCTTTTCACCAACATCCTGTTAGATGAAACTATTGAAATCATAATTCAAAAGGTTTCTACCAACTCCACTAAATTTCACGGTTTTTCTATTTTTGAGTTTCGAAAGCTTTTAAATTTAGCGGTAAAAAATTGCCATTTTCTGTTCAACGGCGAAGTCTATCAACATGTTGATGGCGTTGCCATGGGTTCTCCCCTGGGACCTCTCTTTGCGAATATTTTCCTTTCTCACTATGAGTCTGTTTGGCTTAATGATTGCCCGTCTAATTTTAAACCGTTGTTTTACCGTCGTTATGTTGACGATTGTTTCATTTTATTTCGTTCTCCCGATCACGTTATTCCGTTCCTCAATTATCTCAACTCTAGGCATTCCAAAATAAAATTTACGCATGAATCAGAAGTCAACAAATCCTTGCCGTTCTTAGACATCAATATCGTCCGTTCCAATGGTTGCTTTTCAACTAATGTTTACCGCAAACACACTTTTACAGGTCTTCTTACTTCCTTTGATTCCTTTATTCCGTTTTCTCACAAAAGGGGTCTGATTTTCTCTTTACTCAACCGCTGTTTCAGCATTTGTTCTACCTACGTTATTTTTCATGCCGAACTAGAAAAACTAAAACGCATTTTTATTAACAATGGTTATCCGGTAAATCTTCTTGACAGGTGTATCGCCTCCTTTCTACACAAAGTCTTCTCCAAATCAACTAAATTGCTTACGGCTCCCAAACGTGTTGTTTACCTCTCTTTACCATTTACTGGGCAACATTTCTCTCATATCCGAACTCAGATAAAAAAACCTTTTCTCATCCGCTTTTCCTCACATCAACATCAGGTGTGTTGCTCACCCGTCGCTTAGACTTTTCCATTTCTTCTCTTTTAAAGACAAGATTCCTCTACGCTTAAGATCGCATGTAGTTTATCATTTTACGTGTCGAAGCTGCGGAGCTTCGTATGTCGGAGAAACCATCCGCCACCTCCATACACGCGTATCTGACCATATGGGAATCTCACCTCTCACAGGTAAAAAGCGCACTAACCCTCCCCTCACCAGTATTCTTTCACACCACCGTGACACGGATCACCCAGTCTCCTTTGATGATTTTAAAATCCTTTCTTCCTGTCCGTTTGAGTCCGAACTTCTCTTACGAGAAAGTCTACTCATTCGCAATCTTAAACCCTCTTTAAATGCCAATATTGGCTCAGCACCACTTTTCCTTTTATAATTCTTCTTTACTCTTCCATGTTGCTTGTGTTCTCATACCTGTAACTTTTATTTTTAGTATGTCCTCTGATTGGTTAATGCATGAATATTATTAAACCTTGTAACTATATACTTAGGCTTTAGGCAGTTATGTAAATTACTCTCTGATGATGTTGTGATTAATACAACGAAACGTTAGAAATTTATTAAATATTACGATTTACTTCTGTGTCCGACTCGATAGCTTTCGTAAAGATATTTTGCTGGGCTTTGATATTCCTTTTCAAATAAAACCTGATAACACGAATACTTTATGTGAGCCTAGAATTAGTCTCAGAGGCCTGGGAATGAAAGGGTAAAACCTTGTTTACTATCAGACTGCATCAACTTTCCGTGTAACATTTTTATAACTAAAAATATGTGCACACAACAAACTCTCGCCCACCCTTCGAATACATCCCTCGAGAATCCGAATAAGATTGATAATTTTTAAAAATTGTCAAAAAGACAAATCGTCCTTACCAGAACTGCAAGAGGAAATGCAATAAAGAAAACACAACACTTGGTCACAAGTATTAACAACACAAACTGGAAACTATTTTATATTTAATCTGCTTGTCGTCATATTTACGTTTAAAAACCGATTCTGTTCTATTAAAACAAAACGTTTGGTAAAAATAAGCTTTAAAGGTTCAACAAATGATAAGAGATTTATTCTGGCAATACTAGTGCTAAACAATGGAAGTTGGTATCAAAACACAGCATTAGTAGCAATCTTCCGGTATTTCGAATCTTTTTCCGACCAAACTTTTCACTTTTTTTCCTTTAAAGAAAGATTGCTTATTAGATGGCCAGGCTTTCCGTCTTAAAATTGGAGCATTCTCAAAAGTTACTGGTCGGATACAAGCATTACGGACAGCTCATGATTGAAAAATTTTTCCGATATTTTTTGTCTTAAAAATTGGTAAATTCTACATTATCTCGAACTTTGTTGCAAGTGTCTGTTAGAAGTGCTATGATGAAGATTTATGCTAAATGTTCATCTGGAGATAGAAGACTTTGGTTAAGAAGATGAAACGAATTACGAAACGGACGATACAAACAAAGAAAACATGAACAACTTTTGAATCTTTATTGCTGAACTAATATCGCAAAAATACCTAACATAAAACAAAACACGACAAGCAAACCTTGTGCAAGCTTTATTCGAAAGAAGAACGAGTGGAGAGAGGTAAAATACATACTATTTTCTTTTTTTTTTTCAAACTTTTGTAAAACAGAAAAATGGTGTAGCGTACAAACCCTCAGCTCTTCAGTATATAAACTAAGCATTCAGTGGCACCTAAATCCAAAGGGTTCAGTGGTAAATTTGAAAAATGAAGACTGCCTTAAACTTTTGAACGTTCTTGAGAGGTTTTAAAATCCTGATGAAAGCATTACCGGTTGAATACGGTAAAGGTCATCATTCACAAGGCACCCGAGAAGTAAGAAAGACTGAAGTGGACCACCGTTTCGCCGAAGGATAGTTTGGTGACCAAAAACAAGTTTTTGTTACCTGGTGGCTGTTTACCTTGCATTTTTGTTTCAAGCAAGAAATGTATCCCGACGTTTTCAGTGGGGCGACAATTCACAGGGAAAACGATCTGAATGAGGCAATGAAATCCTTGTGTAGGAAGCAGAAAGAACATCCAAAGTCTGTAACAGCTTACACTAGTCTTCTGGAAGATGAGTGTCTTATCACACTTCTCAAATAATTGACCATCAACTCTGTCAGGTTAAATACTACAAAATATTCAAAGCTATTGTCCTACAGCCAGAGATGAATGAACCAGAATCTACATTTTACTTTACCATTAAACACCAGCAAAATCCAGGTGATGATATTTGAACCAAGAAGTATACCTTAGAAAAGAACGAAATTTTGAAGCCACTATTGAAAGCTATTCAAAACTATTCCTTTCGCAAAACTTGCAATTCAAAGCTATTCGATTTAGACGTACCTGTGATTGTTTAACTCAGCTAAGTTATTACCAGAACGTGAAAAGTCTCGATTCATACAAAGCAGCATCGATTCAACCTCAGCGAAGAATGTTGTCTACACTTAGTCGCTTAGGAAAAGTCCTGACAACAAACGAGTTCCCGTAACGTCTTCTGTTCATATTCATGAGAAAGAACCAAGTCAAAACGTTGCGACAGAAAGTGAACTGTTGGCCAATGCATATTCCAAAGAGATGAGGTTTAGAACTGTCCTTTCAAGTCATAAATTGGCCGGTAACTACGATGTCCTGTAAAAGTGAAACCAACCGCAAGCACCAAGAAAGCCATTTCGTTTGCCGGTCTTTGCTTCAGTGTCCAAATTATGTAAACCATTTGCGAGAGATCCGTACAACGGAAAAAAGAACGAGACCAAATCGATTTGCTTCGATACGGATCTAGGTAACCTAAGTAAGCTTTGGTCAACCACATAGCAGTCCCCGAGATAGCATACGGCCATATCGCTCTATGGCCTCTTGGTTCATATTGAGCACCCTACAGGATGAGTCATATCACTAGTGAATTTGCGCATGCTCACTAGTCTCAAGTTAGAGCAAAACATTAACATGTTATGCTTACCGAATGAGCTCCAGAACTTGAATTTTGTTTTCTGGTGTTAAAACATTTATCAATTTGCTGCGAGAAAAAGCAAGTGGAATTTTGAAGTACGAGCAGAAACAAGAAGTCGCACTTAACAGACAACTGCATTGAATAAAAAAATTCACGAGTTATTTAATTTTTTCCATATTGAATTATTTATGACAATGTGTGGTTGAATACAATTAGCCCTTTCCTTCCCAAGTAGCACTACAGTGCTACTTGATAATGATTCACATTGAGCAGACCATTAAGCTGTTACTGGGCACTAATATTAGATAATTCGGGCCGGGTTAGATTGTCCGGTATGTTTTCTTCAATCTTGAACATTTTGGTGGTTGTTTCACAAGGTTTCTACAAATAATTCGATAGTTTTGGCTCCATTGTTTACATTGCTGTCCCTTTAAAAATGGCGTCGGTCAAATGAAGACGTTTTATGAGAATTGACGATGTTTTAGAGGCAATGGAGGAGAATGACAACGAAAACTCTGTTGTTTACGATTCATCAAAATCAGAACTTGAAGATGATGAACATGTTGCCTCATTTCCTGAAAAGTTAGCTCTTGACGAGAACACTTCTGGTGATGGTATATCAACTAATCAAGAAGAGACATGTTCTTCGAGTGATTCAGATGCTGAAACGAACAACTGTGACCTGCATCAGTGACAACAAACATCGAGTCGACTTGATCGATGTGCGGCCACCTCAAATTCACAGACTGGTGATAAAATCAGAGGCAGAGCAGCAACAAGAAACAAAAGAGTTTGCTGCTCTCGTGACAAAACAGCACGCCAAGATGGCAGCCAATTGTATAAATGGTCATCTCAGGTAACAAAAAGGACCCTAAAGCAGTTTACAAGCAGTGTAGGGCCAACAAGAAGGGGAAGAAGAGAAGAGACAACTTTGAACTTCTTTTTGATCAAGAAGTTTGGGATCTCCTGGTCACTAGGACAAATTTGAATGATAAAACAGCGATTTTGTCGTGGTAACAAATTTAAACACAGTTTTTAAATACGTAGATACCATGGTGAATGGTAATTTAAGATAAAGTAGGAGAAGATGAAGAGTAATATACGCTTAAAGAGGTATACACAGTTACCAAAGACTGTTGGATAGTTTAGTTCTTAAC
Organism: Heliopora coerulea; assembly: GCA_030142905.1. NCBI lineage: Eukaryota > Metazoa > Cnidaria > Anthozoa > Scleralcyonacea > Helioporidae > Heliopora > Heliopora coerulea. The sequence goes on along the minus strand of JASJOG010000071.1, from coordinate 162,560 downwards.
AGAACTGTTTGAAACTTAAAGAGGTAATATTCTACGTGAAGAATACTCCTAAAGAATCAGAAAAAAGCACGATGCATTTCAGCAGACCACGTATAGCACTTGATAAGTGGTCTGCCGAAATGCATCGTGCTTTTTTCTGATTCTTTAGGCGTATTCTTTACGTAGAATATTACCTCTTTAAGTTTCAAACAGTTCTGTTAAGAACTAAACTATCCAAAAGTCTTTGGTAACTGTGTATACCTCTTTAAGCGTATATTACTCTTCATCTTCTCCTACTTTATCTTAAATTACCATTCACCATGGTATCTACGTATTTAAAAACAAATTTGAATGCTGAAAGGAAAAGAGGTGATGGTAGTGAAGGTGGTGACTGGAAGAATGTAACTTTACAGGAAATGAAAGCTTTCTTTGGCGTAAACATTGCCATGGGTGTTGTGAAGCTACCAGAGGCAAAAATGTACTGGCAGCAGAGATGGCTAACAAATGTTCCTTCTTTTTGTCAAGTTATGGCAAGGAACCGTTCCTTCCAAATTCTGCGATATCTTCATGTCTCAGATGATGTAAACATTGTTCCTGCAAGTATGCCTGGCCATGACAAATTGCATAAGATCAAACCCTTATTCTCACTTCTTTTCCCAAAGTTTGAGTGTGCTTATGAACTTCACAAGAATATAAGTGCTGATGTTTTTATTCACAAGAATATAAGTGCCAATACGATTTGGCATCAAAGTTTGGGTGTTGGCTGATTCTGAGACCAAATATATATATAGGCAGCAGATTTACGTTGGTAAAAGCCCTGGAGAGAAACCTGAAGTAGGTTTAGTAACAAGAGTTGTGAAGAGTTTATGTGAGGGGTTAGAAGGAAAGGGACACCACCTTTACACTGATAATTATTATACTAATGTTGACCTTTACAGTTTTCTTTTTGAAAATAAGATTTATGCATGTGGCACAATTAAGACTAGGAGTAGAAATTTCCCTAAAGAAATAGTTATTCACAACACTAAGGGTTTAGCAAGGGGTACAACTCAGTGGCGTATGAGTGGGCCCCTCCTTAGTGTTGCTTGGGTTGATAGCAAGCCAGTATATTTTTTGTCCACAATTCATCCCCCTGAATTTAGCCAGCGAATCCCAACACATAGTCAGGTTGTCAAGCGTAGGGGTGCTAGTAAGGATGGACAAACTGTAGATGTGGCCTGTCCCCCTCTTTTGAAGGATTATAACAGATATATGGGAGGTGTGGATCAAGGAGATCAAATGCTAAAGTATTATAGTTGCTTACGCAAAACAGTAAAGTGGTATCGTAAAGTTCTTTTTCATGAGGTAGAGGTTGCCATCCACAATGCCTTTGTCATTGAGAGTGATGAAAGAGCAGGTGCAGAAAGGGGTGGAAGATCTGCCGTAGATTTTAGGATTCAATTGGCTGAAAGTCTTATTGGAAATATGCGCAAGGAATGTCATGCCAGTATTGGACCCCGTAATGAGTGCCTGAGGTTGCAAGATGTTGGCCAGCATGTTCCAAACATGCTTTCTACCAAAGGAAATTGTGCTGTCTGCAGCAAAAAGATAAGGAAGGCACATAAAGGTCAATATTCGAACACATCCAAGTCCAGAATCCCTCCTGTTCCTTATGTACCACGCCCAAGCATTTTTTGCCTGGTCTGCAATGTCTACCTTTGTCTTCAAAAAGGTCGCAACTGTTGGAATGACTTTCACACCAAAGTTGAATACTAAAGATAAACTAATATATAAACAGATTTTTTACCTAATTTGTCTTGTGTAGGGTTTCATTTCCTAAATTTTATTCAGGCCGACCTTATTTTTTACTGATATTATTTTTGATGATTTTTATTTGTAGGCAAAACTGAAGTATTATTTTAATATCTCACATAGTATAAATATCTGACATGAAAGAGGAACTCTTAAGCTTTAGAATGATATGTAATTTACTTTAATAACTTATATAAGAACTGAAATAAAACCTCAGCTATGGATTGACCAGGCGGAAAACGTAATCTCAAAAGGAATATCAAAGCCCAGCAAAATATCTTTACGAAAGCTATCGAGTCGGACACAGAAGTAAATCGTAATATTTAATAAATTTCTAACGTTTCGTTGTATTAATCACAACATCATCAGAGAGTAATTTACATAACTGCCTAAAGCCTAAGTATATAGTTACAAGGTTTAATAATATTCATGCATTAACCAATCAGAGGACGTACTAAAAATAAAAGTTACAGGTATGAGAACACAAGCAACATGTCAAACTGCAGGCTGTCCAAAATGGATAATTTTTTTCTATTCACTATTTAACTTAAAGAAATGATTGATGTGCGCATTTTTGTTTTATTTCAATTCTTAGAGAATAGCACACTTAATACTTTATGCTTTCTATTACATATCTCAACAAAGTTTTCGTCGTTCCATTTATTTACAAAGTTCTACGTTAAGTTCCATTGGAGAAACTTTTCCTCCATTGCACAGTTAGTCAACCAAGAAGATGTATGAAATCTATAAATTTATCTTCTGTAAAATGTCCTTGAGAGATTTGATGCAGTAAGCAAAGACCAATGCCTTCAAGACTGAGGCCCATTCTCAAAATACGATTGTCGCATACGATTTTTTCCCCAAGCGAGAGTGATTATCTCATTAATAGCACGGTTCTTTCAAATAAATCCAGAAGATCCTTTCAGAAACATGACTTACAACAAGACGAACAATCGTATGCGACAATCCTAGGGTGAAAATCGGCTTTTGAAACTTATGCCACAACTTTAAGTTGCCTTTGAAAGTTCTTTGTTGAAGAACAAAGGTATTCATTTTGATATCTGACATCGTCGCGATTACATTTCTGACTTGGAGGCCTGATGCATGATTGACGTCTTTAATGAACCTGTAAATATATTTTCATTGTGCTTAAAACAGATATATGAGCTAGCTTTATACTTATTAATACCATCGATCTCTAACGTTAGTTGTGACATTTCTGTATATCTCAGGAACTAAATATTTATCCCACATAACACAAGACGTCATGATTTTTTCACATTTGTGAAAGAACGGGTTTGTTGATACACTGTAGTCACGATGAAAGACTACAGTCCATCACAAGAAACCAACAACATTTTAGTGACTTTATTTTCTTGCCGTTTGGAAAGGGGCTCGTAGTCTTAGATTTAGTCATGCTGATTGACAATCCAAGTTGAGATACTTAATGATAATTTAAAGGACTTCACTTCTAAGTTGTTGTGCATCATGTCCAAACAGTCTAAATTTGAATTAGCTACAGACAAACCGAACCAGATCTTTAAATGTGTGCTCTATATTGCGGGGCTCAGGTTATATTAAGGTTCCGGCAGTTTGCTATTTTCAAAAGACGGTTTTCAAATACGTTAATACCACGGTGATTGGTAATTTCCGATAAGATGTGAGAAAATGAGATTAACGCAATAAAAATGAATACACAGTTACCAAGATTTAGGAACTGCTGGACCGTTTAGTTCTTAAGAGAACTGTATGAAACTTAAAGAGAAATAAACTACTACGTGAAGACTAGGCCTAAAGAATCAAGAAAGAGCACGATGCATTTCGGCAGACCACTTACCAAGTGCTCTACGTCTGCTGACTCAAAAGAAACAAATCGCCTGCTTATATAGTCTGAAGAACTGATGACAAGACGGAACAGCGTTTGTAAAGATTTCTAAAATTACTGTTATGAAACACACATTCCATTAACTAACTTGGTGGTCTGCAATTTATTATGAACTAAATGAAATCTATAAAACGTCAACGTAATCTATTGTGAAAATAGCTGCTATGAATACGTAGACAATCGTATCACAAAAGTTGTAATGTTTGTTTGAGTTTTGTCTAGTTTTAGACATGTAAAGTTATCTTAGTTTTGTAACCAGCCCCACAATTAGTCCTGTCGAAAATGTCAGTTACCAATCTGGCTTAAAAAGGTTTCTGTTTATGTTATCGAATGTAAGGTCAAGGTACAAGTTGGTATTGTTAAATTCTTGCTCTGGTTTGTATTAGTCCCGCCTATATTGATTGAATAACTTGCTGAATTCCAGATATGATGTAATTCTATTCAGATTAGATCTGAACTCTAAATATGATGTGAAACTGTGAAATAACATAACTGAGATAAGAATTAGTATATTGTGATTTTACCATAATAATTTTACAAAGAACTATGTACATTTAGTACTGGAAAATCTTTTTCAAACATCCTTCTTAATCATGTTACATTCCAAACAACGCCTTTGCCAAGCAGTAGGAGAGACTTGGTCAAAATGTATCTGATTTGTCAACTTCTATTATCACTCACTGTCAACAAAAACTGCCCACCAAAAGCATAAAAAGAGATGCTCCTTTCCCTAGAGCAGAGCAGAGCAGACAACAACAGAAGAGAGCAAAAAAGAGGAGCAGATAAAGCAGAGCTGAGAAGCCAGGAGAAGAGAACTCAAACTCGGAAGAACTACTAGCTGAACTGAACAGTAATTGAACATTTACGAACCATTAGTTATTGTACGTTGTTTTGGTGATTCCAGTAAAGATCCTGTTACCTCGCTTAAAGCGTGACTCTACTGAGCTAACTACCCCACTATTTAACATTACCGTCTGAGTACGTTTCAGCGCATGACTTTTTAGACAAAAAGTGTTTGCCAACTGCTGGATCACAACTTATGAAATGACTAGATCGGCATTGTGGTTCTGGGTGTTGAGGTGATGGCTGAGTTTTATTTCTAATGACATTAGGAACATGTTATTTCATCTTATCACCCAGTTTCTGGTTAGTTCTACCCACATAGCGAGATCTACATTCGCATTTAAATTCGTAAACAACACAAATTGATGAAGAAGCAGGTAGAGACTCTTTGTGAGTAGTTGGGAGGATAGTTTTTGTCGGAAAAAATACCAGCAAATCTAGCGACAAAAATGTTTGCTCAGTAATCAACTTGATCGATTGTCTGAAAGTTTCGGAAATTTGCCCTATCCAAGAAAGTTTTAAATAGACTGGACATTTAGGGGGTCCAATTAGTTTGTCTTTTCTATTTTGATTAAAAGCTCTATCAAGTGTTCTTTCCGAGTAGCTATTAGATAAAAATATAAATTTCAACTTTCCTACATCACTTTGAAGAAAGTTCTAAGATGAAATCTTATAGGTACGGATAATTAAACATTTAATGTATGAGAGTTTTTGCTTTCTAGCACTGAAAGAATCAAGTGATAGTGTACAGTCCAGAAAAAGTCGGTTTCCTGTCAACTCTTGTCATGAAGCCCGTGTTCTCTTTGTGCACGAATACATCTAGAAAAGGAAGCATAATGTCTTTGTCATAATCATAGGTGAATTTGAACGATGGGTTAAGATTGTTAAGGGTATCTGTGGGTGATTAAGTATAGTGCAAGCAGACCGCAGAAGATCGTTTTTCTTGTATCGCATGAGCGAATATCCAGCATTCCTCTAAGCTTAAATTGTTTTTACGTCTGTCCGATTCAACAATTATATTCGAAAGGTGGAAGTGTCATACTTTCAATTTCTCAGTTAAACAATGCAACAGCAGAACCTAATTTCTGAAGTATTTTGTCATAGGCGGACACCATGCAGCCGTAAATTCAGTACGGAAGGTTTATGAACGCAAAAAGTTCGTTCAATTTGCTGTCACGTGACGGATCATGAATTCTATGTATGATAATTCTATGATCGCCCCATAACACCACCCATAAACAGTAAGTCCTGATCCAACCTGAAGACGGAAAAATTTTCTTGCATTCCTGATGGGGACAAAACTTAGTCGAAATGTACATAATGTTGAATGAAAATATGCGGACAATATTCAGAGCTCAGTGAATGTTTTAATTACATAATTTGAGAGGAATTTGCTTGAAAATCTTTAACTTAGAGGAAATCTACTAAGCGTATTTGCGTTACAGAAATAAACTCATGTTCACTCAAGATGAATTAGCATATGGTATTAGATTTTCGAACCCACCACTAAGGATGGGTTGGTTTAACCAAGTTCGAACAACAGTTAGACGTGGTTAATATTCGAAGTCTACATCGGGTTATCGAAAACTTGCGGCGAACCTGTCTTTGTTTTATGAAGAGTAAATACCGATTTACATACGTCGTAAGTGGCTCTAAGCCTGATTCATCCCTTTAGACCTCGATCTCGCCTGCAGAATGTTTGTCTTAACTGTTGGAAGGTCAGCAAAGTATCCCTGACATTGGCCATTCGATCATTTATCATAAAGCTATTTAAAAAAATTAATTAGCTCTTAAGGATTATTTAATAAAATAAAAATAAGTCGGGTGCTTAAATCGAGTTATAATGCGCGAAAGATGTTGAAAGAACACGAAAGAAGTGTGTAAAACACGAGGCGATAGCCAAGTGATTTACTGCTTCTTGAGTGTGATGGCTGTAGCTCTTCCACTGTGGTTGGTGTAAATCCTCGAAAGACCAGTCGCTTTGCTGATATCGGCCATCGTTCTGCCCAATTTGTTGACTCCGAGTGGCCGATTTTCGAACCAGATTGTGTTTCTTGGCTTCCAATTCTTCCCGACAGGATACTGAAAAAGAGCAGGACAGTTCGGGTTGATTTCTTTAAGATAGAAAGCCAAGATTTTATAGCCATCAACTTCTTGGTCGGTGGCATACATTCTTCCCTTCTTCTCGTTCCTGGACAAGTCATTTGCCCCACCAGGATGGTTTTTGGATAGTTCATCGTGAGTCATTTTCACATAACGTCGACAAGAACTGTCTACTTCAAAGGTGAAGCTGTTAACGGTGAGGGAACGTTGGCTTTCGCGGCCTTTTCTACGTCAGCACAGTACGGCGTGAAACCACACACAACGAAGAAGAGATAGTGGTTGGTTCAGGTCGAAAAAGCCGCTTGTTTTCAGCTTGGCGAGGTCATCGTGCTCCAGCTGCGGTTTGTGGTGGACATTCTCTTTGCTAATTTGCTTCAGCTGTTTTATTTTGGCGTCGAGCATGTGGTTTGACTGTGTAAACCTCGGGTTTGAAGCCATTTTAATCCCTCGGTTGAAAGGGGGATTATTCAGGCATCTTTCAATACCATGTCTGAAACCAAGCAGCGCTGACTTGTTGTATTCTTGTTTGTTCTTGGTTTTCGCTTCGGCGTAAAAACGACGGAAGTTTTCGTCTAGTTGCCCGGTCGTCATTTACTCGAGCTTGGTCACAATGTTTTTCTGCTGACACCATTCTAAATGTATGAAACAGTTTCGCCAGGTACTGTTCAAAACAAAACTACTGAGTATTGTGCTTACTTTTTTGTAGTATATCTAAAATACACTAATTTTTACTTGACATAACATTTAAGAATGTCGTGTTTATATAATTTTGTTGCCTTGGCCTGGGCTAATGTCGAAATGCCCCTTTTTACCCGTAAACAGTTAGATAAATTTGCTTTGTTGCAGCGGTATACAGTGTACAGGAAGCCTTTAAAAGTTTCAAAAAATTTCACATACCTTTGAAAGTTTTAACTGCCCATTTTGTCGCGTTTTTTGCTAGCCTTTGAGTGTCTACTTTCTAAAAAAAGTTCAGCTCAGAGTTGGAAGCAGCAGCAATCCTTCCTCCTCTGTAGTGGACCCGTTGTCTCTTATTAGCAGCCTCTGTTGTGGACATTGTGCATTTAGTAATTGGCATTTTATCAAATTTTGTTTTCAGAATTTTATTCACGATGTTTGGGAACACGTATAGGCGACGCGGGAAAACCAGCAAACTAAAACGGTGTGTTGTTGAGTTATTATGCACGACCATTAGCCAATCAAATTGCATGTTGTAGTCTGTTTATTTCATAAGATTAATTCATGCTCACCTTATTGTTAAAAAAATTTTCCTCCTTTAAATCTTGTAACCAATTCGAAAAAAAATGATATATAGTTAAAATCAAGAACCACATTTGAATTTTATCTGGATGCTCATACGAGACAAAAATAAATGTATCCTGTATGGTATCTGCTATTATCGTTTTAGACAATTGTTATACATGAGCAAGTTTGTGTAGCGTTCTACATTCTTTATTCATTACTCACGTCCACAAAAATGCAACTACAAACGAATTGAAAATTGACAAATATTCTCATTAAAACTCCCATAAATTCTGGGTTACAGATGAATGACCGGTGCCAGGTCATTTTGCTTCTCTTCGATAATGGAGGCTAAATGCACTGAGAACGATGTTGTTTAAGTCGTACGATAAATATTAATGCCCAGCTCAAAATTCGAATGTGAATAGCCATAACGGGATAAAACACGATAAATAACAAAACATGTTAGTTTATCGTGTTTTATCGTGTTTTATCCTGTTATGGCTATTCACATTCGAATTTTGAGCTGGGCATTAATATTTATCCTACGACTACGATTCCCGCCTGGTAAATCCTTGGTCGATGTTGTTTAAGCCTGCGGACTCTTCTTCAAGTATCAGGCTAAAAGCTTCAGTTAACCAAATTAGCCAAGCTTAAATGGTTGTCCATGTTCACGAGGATATCCATTCAAATTCATCTTCAGATTAGGAAGTATGATGGTGATTAACAAAAATGTCATGGAGGGTTGAGCTGTTGAAACAGGCGGCTTGTATTGAAGTAACCATGAATAAGTCGCAAATAACCTCCCAATCTGAAAGTTGCAGAAAACGCCGATCCAAATCTTATCATTTCTTTAACAATTTTTAAGCTATACGAAATGATATTTTAATCTTTTCACCTGGCTATCCACTTAATTATTCATTTATTTATTTTTGAGTCATACAGTATAATTAATAAGCTTGGGAACGTTCAATATCAGAATTAAAAACGTCAAAACATATCTTACAATAAACATTCAAAAGATGCATAACGATAATTTTTTTTTCTTTGCGTATGGAAAATTTACTACATCTGAAAAAAATATGTGACTGGAAACTGCGAAAAAAATATAAAGAAAACTTGTTTCCTAAAAACGAGAGATGAAAATAGATAGCAAACAGCATGATAAATATAATCATCATTTCAAAGTGCACATGAATTGAAAATCAACTTTATTTTGTTTGAAAAACTGTTAAGGTTATAATTAGCTGGTCTATAGCTCTTGTGTGGTTACCAATGTTCTTGACACATACAGATTTCTTAAATATGTATTTACGAAGTCCTATAACTTTTTTGATTTTTTTTATAATCTTGAATATCTTCGAGATTATGAAACGAATCTACTTGAAACCTTGCATATTGAATCAATATGATTACACGAAAATAATATTGACATGGTAATATGTTAATTCCTAGGACCTTCGCGCTTGAAAGCAAAAAATGTTTGTTCTTGATCGGTTAATAAGCATTTTATTTTTTTTTAGCGAGTAAGGCATGTTTTTAGTCGAATTTATACTTGTCAAAATAGAGCAAATAGACTATCCCATGCTTCATTGTGCTAACAAATATATTACTGTAGTTTAAGAAGATAGGGATCACGAAACTAGACGTTACCCTGGCAAATTAAAGTGATCTTGTTCCATTGATATTTAACCGATAACGCCAACAGGCACGAATCCTCTTTGAAATGTGTCTTGAATATGTCTCTTGAATAATGTCAGTAATAGTCATGATTTTCTAAAAAGTCATAATAGTATGGCAATGTTATGAAGTCAAAAATAAATATGAAAGAAACCTGAATATTTCAAGATAAAATGTATATATGAAAGGGCTGTTAGCACTATTTACCTCTCATTTTAGATCATATTCATTTTAATACCATCTGTCTATGTAATTCGCCACTGGACGTCAGAATTTTTCCATTCTAAATTGACCATCTAAAAGTCTATGGGAAGAATTAAGAAAGCGAACTTCCAAAACAGATTTTGGATGACAATTTATCTATGAGCATACTCATGGTGCTTCTGTTCACCTTAATTCTGTTTGACACTTTTCAACGATCGTCGCTGCCACATCATGTACTTTCTTCAATTTATATTGGTTAGATCCTGAGATGGGATAATCGCCTGTTTAATATTACTATGAACATCTTTCCGGGATTTCAACCGGATGAACAGATTGTGATTGAGGTGTGAACACCAATCATCGATTCTTTGGGTCGAGACGGCAAAAAAATTTCGAAATTCCCCTTTATTAAGAAATATCAAGTGGCTAGTGATTAATTACATTTTTGTTTTTATATCAGCTCTTGAGATATTTGTCTTTCTGATGCGTTTTGTTGTCAATAGAATTTAAATTGTAAACTGGTTTTGACTTTTATCAACCCTGAAATTTTACCTCTTATTTAACCTCAGTATTTATGCTTTTGATGCGAAAACTAGATCTTTTATATCAAAATTGGCTGAATTACTCTGGCTGTAATCAAATTGTAGTTTTTAATAATCTGGACCCAAATTAAGAGGCAATTTCTAAATAACTTTGTTCCTTTACTTTAAAACCACAATTGGAGATAAACATCTCACATAAAACTGAGTTGTTAGCATTTGAAAAAAATCTGGTTTTCACTTGACAGGTTTTACACAACACCACGCTTTATAAAAAAATAAAAGGTAAAGCTAACGGTGAATTTGTCAGCTCAAAAGATCTTTTAAATTTAGAATATCGTACTATTTAATATTGAGTTTTTGCCTGTTGCTAAAACAATCCTTTATTGCTTCCTGCAGTTAAGGATTGTCTGAACGAAACCAATAAAAATTGAAAGAAAATGCGATGTCCCTAAAATCTTTTATCCCCTTGTAAGCTAGCAGGAAGACTCGGAGAACAAGATTTTTTAAGAATTAGTCTTAAAAATTAGTCTTAAAAATTAGTCTTAAGAACCTGAAACCGACTCGTTGTATGATTTTGAAATATTAACTATTCTGTTTTAGGTATTTCTGGTACAGTTTAAGATTAGAAACAAATAAAATTAAATAGAAATAAAATCAATAAATAAAAATTTGAAGGATTTATTGAAAAGCATTTGTATTTGAGCGCCTTTTCTTCCTTTTAATTATTGCTGCATGTAATGCCAATATTTTTTATTCGTAAAACTGAGGTATTTATTTCAAAAGACTAATTTACACTCTGGGAAATTACTGAACACTTCTTCTTCACTTCATTCTAATATTTGTTTTTCCTTAATTCATTTATAACAGCAGTCCAGGATGGCGTGGACAACAGTGCTCACTGTCTTATTGATTATTTGTCATACACGATGGACAAAAGGGAAATTATATGGTAATTATGTCAATTAGTTATTTATCGCTAAAATGAGCACGGAGGAAGAACATCATTATTGAAGACTGTTTTAACCATTTGAACTGTTTCAAAAAATGCTGAGGTAGATTTAAAATAAATCTTAATAAGCAACCCTTACGGAAATTCAACACTACTTTGAACGGGTAATATGATCACATGAAACCACACGTCATAAACGTAAATATGTTTCAATTTCGCGTATGGAAAATTTTCACATGTTGATTTTCACATTTTAATACTTTTCACATGTTCAAGTTTGATATATAATTTCAGTTCGTATGTCTTACATATGTTGTTTGCATGCGATTCACAAGTACTTCACGTGTGTTCACATTTGAAACAATTTCACCCGTTCCTATTTCACATGTAAAATCAGGATTGTGTAATTTTCATAAGGAAACGAATATACCATTTGCATAATTACACTCGTCGATTTCCGACAAACAAGTAGTCTAGGCTATGCCCGTACCAGAACAAAGGTTGACCAAACATGTCACCAGCTTAAGAAATACCGAGATCTGCTCTTGACCAGTACAAAATTAAGCTGCCATCGAACTGACGAACTAAAGTTTTTCTTAAAACGTCGAGGAAACAGCCTTAATAAGCTGCTTGCATACCAAGGTAAGTTTGCAATTAAGAAATTTGAATGTTTGGTTTACCGTTGTTAAATGTGCTTTGTTGGCCATGTTTCAGTTGAAGAGATAGAATTATTGCGTTACTTTTCCAATCTCTAGAACTACTAATACGTGTACTCAACAAATCTTTGCCCACCCTTCCAATATATCTCTCGAGAATCCGAGTAAGATCGATAATTTTTCGAAATTGTCAAAGAGAAATCGTCCTTACTTTATATAACTGGATGAGTGAATGCAATAAAAAACCCACACACAATTTGACTACAAATTAACAACAATCCAAACTGGAAATTATTTTATAACTAAACTCCTTATCGTCATATATACGTTTAAAATTTCGATTCTGTTTTAAAACAAAACGTTAGTGAGAATAACCTTTAACGGCTAAACAAATGCTATGGAATCCATCCTCACAATTAAGTTATTAAACAATGGATGATAGTATCAAGACCCTGTAGTAGTTGCGGCCTTACGGTATTTCGTGTTGTTTTCCAATCAAACCTCTCATTCATTTTGCTTTAAAGTAAAATTTTTTATCAAATGACCAAACTTTTTGTCTTAAAAGTGGAGCAAGCATTCGGGACAGCTCATGATGAAATATTTTTTTGATATTTTTTTTTGACTTAAAAAATTGATAAATTCTACATTATCTCAAAGTTGGTTACAAATTTCTAAGATGGACGATGAAAAAGATTTATGCTAAGTATTCGTCCGGAGGTACAAGACTTCGGTGACGAAGATGAAAAGAACTGCGAAACCGACGAAATAAACAAAGAAAACATGAATGAGTTCTGCATTTTCAGTTCTGATCAAAAATCGGAAAATAAAAAACGTACAACAAAGTACCACAAGCAAACCTTTTACAAGTTTTGTCGATATATGAACGAGATGGGGGAAGTAAAAGACGTACTTTTCCCACGGTAAAACCTCCGTAAAAAAGAAAAATGGCGTACAAACCTACAATTCTTACGTATTTTCAACTAAGCATTCAGCGGCACCTCAGCACAAGGGGTTCAACGGTAAATTTACATACAGAATGCAGCTTTGAACTTTCTTGAGAGGTTTTACAATCCTGATGAAAGCATTACTGGTGGAATACTGTGAAGATCATCATCCACAATCCACCCGACAAGTGAGAAAGACTGAAGCGGACAACTGCTTCACCGAAGGATAGTTTGGTGACCAAAAACAAGTAGCTTTGTAGCGAGTTACCTGGTGGCTGTTTGCCTTGCATTTTTGCTTCGAGTTATTTTTTTTTCGGTATCCCTCATGGTTTGGACCGGTGCACACAGTGCATTTGCTGTTGAAACGTTTATCAAGATTGGTGAATCTGTGATTGGAACACAGAGAGCTTTTCGAATTCACTTCGGGCTAAATCGAAATGATGCTGTTCCATTCAGAAAATCCATATTACTATGGACAAAAAATTTCAGGGCCACAGGTTCAGTGTTAAAAAGAAAACCACCTGGAAGACCTCGAAGCGTTCGAACTCCAGAAATTGTCCAAGCTGTGAGACAATCTGTTTTGAAATCACCTAAACGTTCAGCCCGTAAACATGTTTCTGCTTTGGGACTGTCTAATCGAATTGTCAGGAGAATTTTACACACTGATCTAAAGTTCCATCCATACAAAATGATAGTTGTTCAGGAATTTCATGAACATGATTGGGAAAACCGCATGGCATGCTGTGAAGATATCCTTCAAAATGTTCCTGCAAATGCCGTTTTCATTACAAGTGACTAAGCCCACTTCCACCCATCTGGTTGCGTCAATAAGCAGAATTTTCGCTACTGGGCGGAAAACAATCCTAAACAGCTTTAACGAAGTTAGTGTGTGGTGCGCTGTTGCAAATTTTGGTGTTTGGGGCCCACCCTTTTTTGATGACGAGGATGGCCAAACGGTGTCAGCGAATTCCGATCGGTATATGGAGATGTTACGAACATTTCTGGAGCCAAAACTCACAAACCTTGGAAATTCGGATGTGTCGTTTCAACAGGATGGAGCCACCACTCACACTGCGAGAGAATCAATGGCAGTTTTAAGGGAGTTGTTTCCAGGACACTTGATCTCCTTACGCGGTGACGTTGGATGGCCTGCACGCTCGCCTGATCTCGCCCCATGTGATTATTTTCTCTGGGGCTACCTGAAAGCTGAGGTCTACAAACATCGACCAACAAAAATTGATGAATTCAAGGCTGCTATACGCCAAAAAAATTGCAGAAATACTGCCGGAAATGACTCGCCGGGTGATGGAAAACTTCAGAAATCGACTACAACAGTGTATCACGAACAGAGGCCACCATTTGGAGGATATCATTTTCAAAAAATAAATGAAAACAAACTGTATATCTTTACTTTAATGATAGTAAAATATTTTTTTAAATAACATTTGTCTTGGCCTTTTTGTCAACCTGTAAAATGTGGGAGGCATTTTTGCAGCACGCTGTATATCCTGACGTCTTCAACGAGGCGACATTTCATAGAAAACACCATCCTGAAAAAGGCAATGAAGTCTGTGCGTGGAAAGGAGAGAGAGCATCCAAAGACTTTCACGGCCTGGACAAATCTTTTGAACGATGAGTGATTTATCCCACTTCTCAAACAATGGACCATAAACGCTGTCCGCTTAAATGCTACAAAATATTCAAAAGCCATCGTCCTACAGTGATGAATGAACCAGAATCTTCATTCTACTTTACCATTAAACACCAGCAAAATCCAGGCGATAATATTTGGTAAGCCTCTCTTAGGGAAGAATGAAGTCCGAAAGCCAATTTTGAAAGCTGCTCAAAACAATTCCGTTCGCAGAACCTGTATTTCAAAGCTACTCGATTCAGACGTAACTGTGATTGTGTAGCTCAGCTAAATGATCACCAGAACGTGAAATGTCCAGAGATTTATACAAATCAACATTTATTAAACTTCAGCGAGGAGTGTCGTTTACGCTTAGTAGCTTATCAAATGTCCTGACAGCAAGAAAATTCCCTTACGTCTTTTGTTCATATTCATCAGAAAGAATCAAGACAAAGCGTTGCTGCAAAAAGTGAACAGTTGGCCAATGCATATTCCAAGGAGCTAACTTTGAGAGTTGCTTTTTCAAGTCATAAATTGTCCAGTTACCAAGATGGCCCCCAAAAGTGAAACCAGCTACAAGCACCAAGAAAACCATTTCGTTTGCCGGTCTTAATTTTTTACTGCCTTCAGTGTTCAAATGATGTAAACAACTTGCGAGAGGTCCATACAAAGAAGGAAAAGAACGAGAACAAATCGATTTGCTTTAATACGGACCTACGTAAACCAAGTAAATAATCAGAAAGGTAGTTATCTAACGTTATAATCAGAAAGTAGTTATCTAACGTTTCGAGCGAAAGCCAGAGAGAAAAAACGGTTTTTTCTCTCAGACGAAGGGCCTTCGCTCGAAACGTTAGATAACTTCTCTCACATTTCGGCAGTACTTAAATCTTTCTGATTATTTCACTTCGATTTCCACACTGCCCGACACAGCACGCCATTTTTATTTCATGGTTTTAAACCAAGTAAAGTTTGGTCAACAACATACCAGTCCTCGAGTTTGCACACGGCATTCTTGAGTGAGGGGAATTCAAGGATGTATATATTATATATATATATATAGAAACATAGATACACAAGGCGAAAATTTTCTCCCTAGCCACCAAGCGTGTAAATGGACTATACGCACATCGAGATTAGTACCCTTCGCCCGCTCGTGCCTTCGGTCCTCGCACCGCTCTACGGGCGGTGGGTGGGAGGATAAGTAAATATGTAAATAATGGAAAACAATCATCGTGTTTAATCCAAATCAAAGCCTACTTCCTGCAGATACACAGGCTTTCAAAATGGCAAAAGTTCACGTAAAATTGCTGATACAACCGAATCCCTTTTGCCTGATACAGTGGATCTCTTTTGCAAGTAGCTACCATTATGTGCGAAACTGTTGGAAAAGGTATTCACGTTTTTTCACTTAAAACTTACATAAAATGATTGGAAAACAACAGGGATCGAATTGAGCCTTAGATGACATTCCACTTATCACTCTTCAAGAAATTGAAGCCCATTTCGAAAAGTATTTCAAGACCGCTGAGACTGGAACAACCGTGAAAAGAACAGAGGAATTACTTGAGAAAAATTTTCACGACCACATAAGACGCCACAACGACTCAAAGCATTTATATGCGCTAGCAATTTGTCGTGCAAGTTATAGACAGCAAAATCATCAGCTGAGTCTCTAAAAATTCAACAAAGAATTAAAATGTATTTTATACTCATTGTTTCTGTCATGCTGGAAAAGAAGGCTATTGTAATGATATCTGCACTTTTATGAAGATAACTGCAACATATTCATTAGGAAAAAATTGAAATTCTCGCCAAGCTTCCCTGTAAATTTGAATCATGTGACTGGACTCATAGTATGCTCCAAGAGAGCAAAAACTTGGAGTGTCTAAACTATAGATCTCTGTTACTGTCACGAAGAAAAACAAAAGCTGTAAAGGAATCGTGTTAAAGCTTTATGTTACAAGAGCTGAGCTATAAAATCAAGTATAATTCCGAAAAATTATGAAGTTTCAAGTGGAATTGTGAAATCAGCATTTGAAAATTACACTATTTGTTACCTGTCAGAGGGTCTGAAGTGCCCCAAAATATTCTCAAACAATTCCTATACAGTTTGGGCAAGATTCGCCTTTTAGCCCTTTGACGACTTGGTGAAAATCTTGTCTTAAATTCAAACATTTAAAGTGATCCTAACGAAAAGATAAACTTACAAAATGGTCACGTTCCCTCATTCCTCATTGTGAAGTTCCCCATTATTATACCAGTTATATCTCGAAGTTTCCAAATGCTGCATTATTTGGCCTTCATTATCTGCAGCTGGAGGTGAAAGAGTCTTGGAACTGGAAGAGGACGCAAGAGGTTAATCTCCGTGTGCGCACAGATGAAAACTAGTAAAGACAGGATAACTGCTTTTCAAAGTTTTTGGTTAGATTAACAGATTTGGTTAACAGATTTGGTTACTGAGCCTGGACCCTATTCAGCATTCTTGCAACAAGCGTTTGGTCTTGGAAACTTGTATGAACAAAATGCATGGCACAGTGCAAACACTGTTCAACTTTAAAATAGAAAAAAAAAATGTTTTACCTTGTGGTATAGTTGTTGTTTCAAACAATAACAGGTTTGGCGGTTTCAGATACCAAAATTGTTCTTGATCGGAACTGTGGCATTGGCGATTAAAAGTGCCCCTACAGTCAACGGCACTGTTATCTTATCCATGTTGATAAATCTAATTGCAATATCTACCAGCAGGTAGTTGAAAATGTTCTGGAATTAAAGGATGACTATCGGAATTGTTTTCAAATTTATTGCCAGATGGGACGAACTCGAGCTACATGTAGTTTTGCTGATTTTATTAAGTCTAACTTCTCCAATGAATTTTTTTGTTCAAGGAATATACTTTAACAAAACGTCCGGGGAAAATGTTTTAAAAAATATATTGCAAAATGCTACTTTACAAATCGTTATCGCTGGACAATCAGGATAATCATTGTATACATATGTAAACAAAAAGTTTCACAAAACTGTTCAGTATGACAAACAATTATTCTTGTTCTGGGTTAGTTCTCCTTAAAGGTACTGGTCATTTGATGATCAACTTGATCTCTTGTTGGCGACAAAGGAAGACCTATCGCTCTCGCGTTGTTATTCATAGCTATCCTCGTTCTTGAGGTTCGATGGTTTGTCGCTCTTCTTATTTGATCTCACGTTATTAGTCTTGCAGTGCATTGGAACCTTCTCTTTCACTTCAATGAATGGAACGTAGTTCCTCTTGGTTATTTTTCGATCGACCACCACTTCTTGGAGTAATATCAAATATAATCGTCAATTCTTCTCCACAAGACAACAATATATACATATATATATATATATATATGTATATATCCATGGATTCCGGTCACTCAAAAATGCCGTGTGCAAGCTTGGGGACTGGTATGTTGTTGAACAAACCGTTCTCAGGTACCGTATTGAAGCAAATCGATTTGGTCTCGTTCTTTTTTCCCTTGTATGGATCTCTCGCAAGTTGTTTACATTATTTTGAACACTAAAGCCGATAAATGGCTTTTTTGGTGCCTGCGGCTGGTTTCGCCACCTCTGTAACTGGACTATTTATGACTTGACAGAGCAGTTCTCAAAGTTAGCTTCTTGGAATATGCATTTGCCAACTGTTCACTTTTTGCAGCAACGCTTTGTCTTGGTTCTTTCTGATTTATATGAACAAAAGACGTAAGGGAACTCACTTGCTGTCAGGACATTTGCTAAGCGACTAACTGTATTAAAACGACATTCTTCGCTGAAGTTGAATAGATGTCGACTAGTATAAATCTTGGAACTTTTCACGTTCTGGTAACCACTTACCTGAGCTGCACAATCACAGGTAAGTCTGAATCGAGTAGCTTTGAAGCACAAGTTCTGCGAACGGAATTGTTTTGAGCAGCTTTCAAAAGTAGCTTCCCGACTTCATTCTTCCCCAAGGGAGACTTCTTGTACAAAATATTACCGCCTGGATTTTGCTGGTGTTTATTGGTAAAGTACAATGAAGATTCTGGTTCATTCATCTCTGTAGGACGATTATTTTTGAACATTTTCCAGAATTGAAATTTTAAACTTAAATATGACTATAAGCAGTTTAAATATAAAATAATTTCCATTTTGGATTGTTGTTTATTTGCGGCCAAATTCTGAGTGGATTTTTTTTTTATTGCATGTCCTCTTCTAGTTATAGTCAGGAGGATTTGCTCATTTTGAGAATTTTGAAAAATTATCATTGTCACTTTGATTCTCGAGAGATATATTGGAAGGGTGGGCGAGGGGTTGTTGCGTGCACGTATTTCTAGTTAAAGATGAAACCGACCGTCTACGGATTCCAAATAAACGACGTCGCCACCATGCACCGACCTGTTCATCAATGCTTACTAACTTCATCTCTTATTCATTGGCTTTTACAAGAATAAATAAATAAATAACCATATCCTACTTACAACCACTAATTGTTCACTTCACTAAACTGTCCACAATATCTCGAATGTTTTTCCTAGAGCGTATCCACATGAAAAAAATTTTTTACTTAGGGTAGGAATGACCGGAGGGTCCGATAGGGAAACTGGGAAAGACTCGCGAAGGTTTTATAACAAAGTGAGACGGTGTACCTGTCGGAATTGAAAGTAGTATTGAGCCTTTTAATCATCAAGATTTTTCTTATGAGGAGATTGGAAGTGGACGGGGAGGTAGACAAAGAAAAGAAGCTAAAATCATGTGGTTAAACAAGTTCTCCAATTTCACAGTGGTGTGTAAAAATACTAGTTGGCGGAGAATTGACACTCTTTTTGTTAAAAAGGGAAGAAATTCCAAAGTAAACAGGGATTTGTGTTCGGAGTAGTCGGCTTGTTACCCTAATATACAACCCACTTGTCATCTTACACATCACAGCAATACTTGAAACCGTGTCCCACCAGATTGTTTCAGCGTCTTACCTTCCTCATCCTCGTCTTCCAATCCCAACATTCTCGTAATAGAAAGCTTACCAGCTAATTAAGAATTTTAATCACACACACAGGTCCAGCTTAACCTCTATCTTGATTTTCCTGATCTATAATCTTCACCTCTCTTTGTTGCTTCATAGGCTTCACACTTCCGACTAAATAAAAAACCTAATGTTTATCATCTTCTTCGCACTGTGTTATTTTACTTTTGTATAGTGTTGCGTTCATAGTTATTAGACGTTATCTATCATTTGGGAAACTTTTTATTGTGACTTTTCTTGTGACTTTTCTTGCTTTATCTAGGCTCTGCCTTTTATTCTACGGAAATGAATTACCTCTATTTCGTCTGTCGTCTATTTTAAACGGTTAAAAAAGTCTAGCCATGTACCTTTAGGGCCTCCTAAAATTCACTTTTAACCTGTATGTTCAATGAGCATTCATTATTATATGGCTGAGCTTGCTATCCAATCTGTATACAAAATGGCGCACGCTGATTTGCTGCCTAGCAGTGCGATCAGATTTTTGTACAGACCGGCAAGTTTTGGTGGTAAAATTTCCGAGTTGATTTGAAGACAAACAAAGCAGAATGAGGTAGGTTTTACAAAAGATTTTTTAAAACAAGCTATCGGAAAAAGGAGTCAAATATTGTCAACAATTTTAAGCAGAAAACTGGATTAATAGATACGAACACCAAAAGCGATTAAGGTAAAAACCGAAAGCCATATAAAATTCCTTATTTACCCCGCTTGTTGCGTCTGTACAGGAAAGTACTTGCTTGGCCTCCATGTTTTCCGCTCAGACCTCATGCAAATACTCTCCCAAACAGACCTCGCATTAAACTTTGAAGTATGGGACAGTTCATTGTGAATGCGTGTTTTTCATTCTTTTACATCAATTAATACATATAATACATATTTTGAATAACCAAAAATTTATAATTCAAGTTGCTTTGATGTTTTTACCACATAAGTAACGAGATTGTAAAGAAAACTTAATGGAGAAAAACAAAAGCATATCAGTGGAATTACAAAACTAAATATGAACAAGGAAACGGTGTCCTCTGATAGTATCCCCTCGCCCACCATGCGAGGCGTAGTTCGAGGGTACTAATCTCGACGTGCGTGGAGCCCATTTGTACGCGTGGTGACTAAGGAGAAAAAAATTTGCAGCTTATATCTACGTTTCTTTATTTTTATATATAGAGATAATAATTATTCACCGAAGTGGAGGTGAATAGTGGTGGATATTTCGCGGCGAGATAAATATTTACACTATTCACGGATAGTGAGGTGAATAATTGCTTTATCATATACTTCGCAAAATTGTTTTCACATGCAATTTTTTAATTTTTTTTTTCAGTTTTAAGTTATGTCTGCTTGTCGCCCACTTATCATTTATACACAAAACAAGTTGGAACACATCCTGAGTGCATTTATCGCTAAAAAATAAATATCTTTGAATACTTAATTGTCAAATTTCGTTGCTTTTTTGGTGTTGTCTGGCACTGCGACTTTGTTTATTGAAAAAGAGTTCTTATTCCGTAACGTAAACATAACTGGACGCAATCTTGTTTTGCACGGGGGTGAATACAACAGGATATTTCGAGATAGAAGAACCAATCAGATTGCGCAAAAAACACTACCCACCTGCCAGGTATATGCTAAGATATGTATCCAAGGATTCCAGTTCACTTAATTATTAGCGCTAATATTAAACGAATTAGAAATAGAAAAAGAATATGAAAAAGGGCCTATTTGGAGAATATGACAACATTGAATGTATTAATTTGATAAATTCTATTCAATTAACAAAACGTTTTATATAATTCTAGGCAACGATATTTGCAAACGTTGTTACTGTGGAACAAAATCCGTCGACTGCAAGTTTGGGTCATTAACTGAAATGCCTCTCTTCCACAAGGAATACGTAAACCATTCTGTTGAAAGGTAAGAAAAATTAAAGTAAACTGGTCGCAATGTCTGCAAATTTAGTATTTCGTAAATTTTCATCTTTGTTGGGATAAAGGATTAATCTACTCATTGTACCATGATAATATAAGTGTTACGAGAACAGTTTTCTCTTCGTAAAATAAAAAAATTAAAAATAATTTATAAAAGGACTAATGAAGATGAAATAACCAGTATTTTGTTTATAGTGCTTTCCCACCAGATTATCCATCCTGCATTATGCTCGGTTATCGGGAATTTTAGAAGAGTTTATTGAACTAAAATATTGTATTACTTTTCCCTCGTCGAAGATGAGGATTACGACACGTTTTACATTTTCCCTTGAGGTCATTGCGTAATTTTAAGTGCATGAAAAACGCAAGAGCTAGGGAATAAGGTTCGCGAATTTCCACTGTATTTGTAGAGAGTATAAAGTAATAAACACTTTTATACTGGCTAGTTTTGCACTAGTCCAGCTCTGACATGTTCTTGTCGACTATTTTGCAATCCAGAAGTTGGTTACTTTAAATTCTCTTGCCCTGAGTTCATTTTCAATGATCTACAGCAAATGCACGCTCTCAATTCGCATTACGTGGTTGGCTTGAAGGATTATTACGTTAATTTAGCAACTGTGACATAACTTTAAAGCATTTTTCCTCAAAGTCTTAAAATTTTAATAACAATGGGTTTTTTGCCTGCCCCTCAGACCATTTTATGGAATTTTGACAAAACTCGATTGTACTCTAAACAAGTATCAGTCCTGAATACAGTGGAGTTTGGGACTTAAAGTTAAAATGCGTTATCCTTTCTAATTCGCTAAGCTGTAACGTGTAGACCTTCCATAATTCTCTGTAATGAGCCCAAAGTGAAGTATTTTAGCCAAGATGTTCTCAGGCAAGAGGTAGTGGAAGATGTCTGCGATCCTGTATGCGGTCTTTCCGTGGTAAAGGTGACCCTTGCTTCGTCAAAATTCAATTTCTTAATATTTTATCCAAATTTTTTTTAAGGTGCTTTGCTACGCTAAAGTACTTCACACGGACCATTGAAAATCAGATCGCCGAAAGGCAACTGTGTTTAAATAAGTTTAAATAAATAAAAAAATAAATAACCACTAGTTACGATTTTAGGGGGTCTTACACCTAAAATATTGACTTTTCCACGAAAATTTTTTTGGCTTATATTTCATCTAAATTTTGCCTAGTAAGCAAGTGGTGATCGTGAATGACCTAGGGCTTTTTAAGCAAGACTTGAGAGGAAGAACCTGAAAGTTCTTTCTTATGGTGACCCAGAATGACCTTACTAATTTTTTGGTTGACTTTGACCTTGACCTCGACTCAAGAACCTTATGAAAACATTGACCATTTCAAGAGCATCTGTAGATTCTTCCTGAAGGTGCTTGAAGACTACAAACTTTACTCCACATATTCAATATTAAACTTTAATTCTTTTTTGAGTTTTTGAGTTTTTAAAGTGGTTGACAAGTATCTTTTTCAAACGTAAATTCAAATTTTTCTTTCTACCAAATCTTACCAAATTTTCAACACAGATAGCAAACATAAAAAAATCTAGGAACTGAACATGTAAATTTTAATTTCATGTTGTAACACTATCTAAAATTGTACATTGTATTGTTACTTTTTCTGAAGTTTTGAATATTTTCTGTAATAATTTGAAAAAAAGGTTATAAAGCTCAGAAAGTTTGCAGTTTTTTAAGTTTTCTACCTACAGAGGCGTTTTGACAATGCATTAAAACTTAAAACAAACTTTCCTGACCATTTGGTTACTGAAAGAAATTGGCTGACGTGTGAATTGGGGTATGGATAGGTTTGACACTCGGGTCAAGTTCAAAGTCAACTAGTGGACCAAGGTATTCTGTTCCTTTGAATAAGAAGGGGCGTTGTTCAGTGATGAAGTCCATTATCAGTGTTCCAAGGGATGGGCAAGTTCTCCTGGTAGTGTTGGGTGGGGGTGGAGGCGGTTCTACTGCCAACTTGTTTGAGATTACTGTGGGTCATCTAAAGCTAGCGGAGCATTTGTTATTGAAGTTGGGTTAAAGCGATCGTACGACCAACTGGTTACTGGCGAAGGCGGAAGGTTCAAAATT
Source organism: Heliopora coerulea (assembly GCA_030142905.1). Taxonomy (NCBI): domain Eukaryota; kingdom Metazoa; phylum Cnidaria; class Anthozoa; order Scleralcyonacea; family Helioporidae; genus Heliopora; species Heliopora coerulea. The sequence goes on along the minus strand of JASJOG010000071.1, from coordinate 139,089 downwards.
GTAGATGCTATACAACCTCAGTGATGGTCCACTACATCACCAGATTATGCCAACCCTAACCTTAACCCTAACCCTATCCCTAATCCTAACCCTAAACCTAATTCTAACCCTAACTCTAACCCTAACCCTGACCCTAACCCTAACCCTAACCCTAACCCTGACCCTGACCCTGACCCTAACCAAAAGCAAATTCTAACGTTAAGAAACAAAATTCATCACATAAATAATAAACCTAAACCTAACTCTTTTTCTTAATACGGACGCGGTAAAAGCTTTTATATAGCACGTCTAAAGACTTCCGCACGTGAATTTTCCGAACAAAAATATGTGTGCACGAATCTATTGTTGATGTTGATTGACCATGAGTGCAACTCAGTTGGGGTGGATTTAAGGCTCCGTTGACTCACAAGAGTGGGATCGAAAAATTGTCCCGGTAGACATAACGTTGTACAATAGACCAGCTCTGCCATGCAAGCTTGTAGGTCTTCCTTGCACATGTTTCTTAAGTCGATTACCATTGGTAACGAGTCAGTCCACCTGTTGGGATAAGGTTTTGCTGTGAGAGATGCTCTCAGCTGGCAATGAAATCTTTAATTATCCCACTTGCAATAGCGTGATACGCTGTAGTACTAATGTTTTTAGTTACCAGCAATCTGCTAAGCTCCTGCCACAAGTATGAGAAATTTGACTTCTCTATCTGTTGTGATTGTTGACATAACACCAAAACGAGCGACCCATTCTGAGAAGAAAGTTCTAGCGACAGTTGGTGCTAAGGCGTTCCTAGTCGGAATTGCTTCAGGCCAACGTGTCAAACTATCAATGTAGGTAAAGTATGTAGGTGAAGCCATCGGATGGCGGTAGTGGTCAAACAAGGTCAATTGTGTACCTGACTGAATCAACTTTGGAGTAGGTCAAATGTCTTGAGTGGTGTAGATGTGTGATAATGTACGTTCGCCTTTTGACACGACAGGCTTTCTTTTGCCCATCTCCGGACATCGCTGTTCATATTTGACCAAATGAAATAATGAGACACTATAAGCTTCTGCGTAGCATTGATTCCTAGATATGATAATCCGTGCAGGGAGTTTATGATTTCTTTTCTAAATTCCTTGGGGACCCAACGTATGGGATTGCCTGTGGAAACGTCACCCAACAAAGATTTTTGCCATCATTGGAAGTGTAACGGTATGAAAGCCTCGAGAGTATGAACTGGTCGTCGAAAGAAATTACCTCTCGATCGAAACCTCAGGATATCAAGAACGGTTTATTATCTCTGGCCTTTCACTACACTATCACACACAAGGCAACAACAACAACAAAAAAAACGGGCGAAAAACGGAGTTCTGCGCCTCGATACGTTACATTGCCTTTCCCTTTGAGAAGACCGAAACCGGTTTACTTGCACAAGTAACAAAACAAAACGAAAAAAAAAGATGGTAATGTTCGCCGCCAATAACGTTCGGGTGATCGTCGTCTCTTCCGGTTTGATCTGACGTTTTTCGCTGGTTTGGTCATTGTGTTTTCATCTCCTTCTACCTCTTCCGACGTTGTTCCGATCTTGCTTCCCACTGATTCTAAGGCTTCCTTTATAGGTGGCTTCTCTGGACATCCCAGGGTGTCATTTAGGTTATCTTTCGGGGTGTCATCTGTAGTCAGTGAATCTTCAATGGAACGAGTAGCTGGAAGCCAATTGTTCAGGTGAGGGCCGAGATAAGGTCTCAATCTGTCAGCGTGGATCACTTTCGGTTTGGTTCGGCTACTTTTCTGGATCCGAAATATTACAGCTGGCAAGGCAGATGTCACTAAATAAGGACCCTCCCATGGCCATCTGAGTTTGGCGTACGAAAGTTTTGGAAAGGCTTTGGACTGAGACGTGATATATCTTCCCACTTTGGCTTGTTGATCTCAGATCCACATCTTTCAATTGTTTTTGAATAAAGAAATTCATCGTATAGTTTGGCTCCAATTTCAAGGTAAAGCAAGTCGCTTTGTCTTTCTTGCTTTCGAACTCTTTATCACCTTCTCCTTCTACTTCGATCTATGTGCCAACATAGCCTGGCTTGCAGCACCATTTGCAACGTTCTGTACAGGGTCTGCGCGACATACTGTCTGTGTTACATGCTGTGCTGGTTTCCAGGGCGGTATTCGAACTCGATTTGGAAGTTGTTTTGGAGTTCTATTCACCTAGCACAGGGGCCGCGGAGGGGAGCTTTAGACCCCCCACTTTTTATCCTAATTGTCTGCCCTATGTTAAGACGATCCACATCTAAAATATTTTCTTTCCTTCAGCCTGGGTTTTTGGCATGGATTTGCTCCTGTTATCTTGTTTAGGATTGTGCTTTTTGTTGACTGTATTTACTGCTTGGAGTTTTGAATTGGATTGGTCTTTATTTGTCTGTAGTAACTTAGACTCCTTTTCTGCCAAGTCGTCAGCTCGAACAACACCCAGGGCCTGTTTTAATGTCCTGTCTTCTGACAGCAATTCCTTCTTTGTAGTTTGGCTTCTTACTCCCCAGACGAATTGATCTCTTAAAGCTCTAGTGAGGTAGGGGCCAAAATTACAATGCACTGCTGAACGTTTTAACTTGTTTGCGTACTCAGTTACGCTTTCATTTTCACTTTGGATAGTGTGATGGAAACGGTAGGTCTCCGCCACTTCGAGTACCTTGGGTTTGTAGTATCCTTTCAAAAGTTCTACAAGCTAGTCGTATATTTTATCAGCAGGTAAATTTGGAAGACAAAGATCTTTTAGTGTACTGTCAGAGGCCGCGGAGAGAGAGGGGGTGGGGGGGCTTAAGCTCCCCCCCCCAACCCACGTTTTATCTTAAGAAAAATAATTTAATCTTCAGAAAACGGAATTCGCCACAAAAAAAAAACCAACTAAATGTTTATAGATTGCATTTATAAACTGCTAATTTTAAAATGTAGTCCAAGGCATCGCAAAAATTTAAACAATCCAAAACCAACGGTGGTCAAAACCATTGTGCCCCTCCAACCTTTTTGAAACCGCAAAAAGTGCCCTTATTAAAAAGAAATGCCTTTTTATAACAAAGTGTAACGCATCAGTTTATGCCCTCTAACTTGGGTCTATAGATTAAAAGATACATAAGAATTTGAAAAAACAAAACACATTTAATAACATCAGTTTCGGTCTGTTAGTCTAGCCAAGAAACTAGAGCTTTTCCTGTTGAAACATGTATCCAAGAATCCCGAAGTAGCATCACAAATTAATCAAACGATAGAATCGGTAAAGCCAGCGACATTGCACAAAGACATTTAAGTTGACGATTTTCAGCTTTACTAAAATACAAATGTTGATTTGTGCTGAGAACCATACATATTGCGTTTGCATTTAATTATTTTGTATTATATACTACATTTATATCTGCTACATTTCACGATTTGTTTACCAAACCGAATGTTATGATGTATGTGATGATAATTGTTTGTTAATTAAAACATCTCTTAAAATGCAAGAAGTATTGTTTTAGTGCTTTAGCGATTTCATTTACGTGACCGTATGCCTCTTGACTCCCTAAAAATTTTCGCGCGAATTGAAAGACATCCGTTCATTTCCTTTAGCCCTCCCCCCCCCCCCCTTCCCACTTAAAAAGCCTCTCCACGGCCCCTGTAGCAAGTTACCTTTCTGGTTCCTTGGTTTTCAGTACAGAAAGAATGGAGCTGTGGTCTACTTGGACAGTAAATTTCTGGTCGTACAGGTAATGCCGATGTAGCTTGACGAACTCAACCACTGCCAATAGCTCACGACGCGTTACACAGTAATTTTGTTCTGCTCTAGTAAGTGTTCAACTGGGATACGCGATGGGGCGCTCGACCCCCTTCTGCACTTGGGATAGTACGGCGCCAATGCCGTGATTACTTGCATCCGTGTCGAGGATAAACTGTCCTCCTGGCTGTGGGTAGCTTAAAACAGGCGCAGTTGTTAGCTTGGTCTTCAGTTTATAGAAGGCTTCTTGACATTCGCTTGTCCAGTTAACTGAGTTAGCCTCAGTTAACTTGTAGAGTGGTCGCGCGATGTCAGCAAATCAGGCTACAAATCAACGATAGTACGAGGCTAACCCGAGAAAACTTCTCAAGTCTGTGGTTGATTCTGGTGTTGGCCGTTTCTGCACGAGTTCAATCTTGGCCGAGTCGGTAGTTACTCCTTCCTCCGAGACTACATGTCCCAAATAGGCGACTCGCTTCTGAAACAGTTTACATTTACGGGGTTCTAACTTTAGACCAACCGTGGCCAGGCGCGAGAATACTACCTCTAGTCTATCCAGGTTTTCTTTGAACGAAGAGCTGAAAACGATTACATCGTCAAGGTAGATTAGGCACGTCTTCCAGTACAAGCTACGTAGCGCTACCTCTATTAGCCGTTCGAATGTCCGGGGAGAATTACAGAGCCTAAATGGCATCACGGTTCATTTGAAGGGTCCATGTGGAGTAACAAAAGCTGTCTTGTGCTTGGTTTCTTCGTTCATAACGACTTGCCAGTATCCAGATGCAAGACCAAGACTTGAAAACAAGCGGGACACCGAGAGAGCATTCAATGAATTATCGATGCGTAGCAGAGGATATGCATCTTTCACTGTTACTGCATTTAGCTAATGATAACCCAAACAGAAACGCTCGGTTCCATCTTTCTTGGTAACCAGTACTACAGGTGACGCCCAAGGACTGCTAGATTCCTCAATGACGCCCACTGATCTGAAAAATAGGACTGGATCGAGCAACCATTGTTCAAAAAGTGAAGCCGGAAGTCAGCCGTGGCGGCCATATTGGAGTGACTACTTTTTAAGGTGCGCCATATATTCTCTATAGGTTAAACCGAAGAAATTCGATGAGAACTTTCAACGCGTGTAGGTTCTTGGAGTATAATTGTCAAATTTTAAATGAAAACATGCCAAGGAGAGACAACAGCCTTTAAAATTGTCCGATTTTCTTTAAAATTACTGATTTTCCCGTGATAAATAATCGACTGTTGAGCAACGAGTGATCGTGTTGGTGGCGTGTACTGCACTTCGAGATCTACTGCATTGTCTACGTACTGTGGAGGCAAGAGATTTTTTTCTTTTACAGTGCCCGGTTTTATGGATGGAAAAGGCCGTGGTTGTTTGGCGTTCCTAAGCCACAAAATTTGGATAGATTCAAGAAGGTTTCATGGGCCACATCTAGACAGCAAGCTGCCAATTGAAGATTCCTGGGCTGTACTATGACATGTAATTTGTCAAACTGGTCTCCAGTATGCTAAAGCAATTTATTAACAGTTTTACCACATTTCACAAGTGGCTGTTTCAGTTATACTTGCTTCATTGATATTTGGATTTTTAAACTTTGATGAATCTTTAAATGAACTGCTCTACACAGTCGTTTGAAGCAGGAAAATGTTTCTCTGGATTAGAATTACATTTGATAAAAATTCTTTGTACTTTGCACATATTTGCAATATAATGTATTTGCAATATAATGTATTTGTAATATAATGTATTTGCAATATAATGTATTTGCAATATAATGTATTTGAGGCAAGTTTTGCTTTGATAACACTTGCCATTTAAAGGTGTCTAACGGTTTAGTTATATGAAGTAATTTTAATTTTTCAATGCAGTTGTGTTTAGAGTTGTGTTGAAACTGTTTTGCTGTTGATCTATAGAACGAATTGTACAAGTTCAATTCAAATATACACAATAAAAGCAACCAACCACCTTATTCTAACTGATGTTGCATTTTGGTTTGTGAGAAAAGTAGCTCATTCAGAGGGGTGCCATGAATTTGACATTTAACTAAATGTGAAGATATTGTTTAGCCAGTTTGTAAAGTTAAAGTTTGTCTTCTGTTAATGTTGATTCTTGACGTGCCATGTTCTTTCCTCAAACTGTGTAAGTTGTTCACTTGTTAAAGCAGGACTAGTTGGTGGAATGTCTACTGGACTGTCATCAAGTGGGATAGGTCCATCCCAGTCGATACCATACTTGTCAGTTACTTCAATAGGATTGACATCTTCTTCAGATGTCATCAATGAACTTTGGACCCAAAGCTGGGGTGGTGTATATTTGTATGCTGTGGACATGAGATGTCTCAACCAGGCAGCGGACCATTCACCCAAACAATGGTTTATGTGATAAAGGAATGCATAATGTAAGCACCATAAGTCATTCTCTGCTTAAGAGTCCAAGATATTCAGATCCTCCATTAATGAAAACAGCTTGTGGTAATTCTTTAAAACATCCTTAAATACATCCCACCAGAAGAGCTCAATTTGTTGATTGTGCATGCTCTTACCCACAAGAGCTGACCCGTTACCTGGACCACAAGTGCTTAACTTATTCTTGACAACATTCACGTTTTCAGTTCCCTGACAACATCACACCTGGTTCTGGAGGTCAATCCTCAGTTTTCTACTGCTTTTATGAAATTTTAGAATACTGTGGCAGCTTCATTGTCAGCATTGCAGGGTAAATACATAGGTGTAAAGCCATCCCCATACCCGTGAACAACAAAACACCATTTGACAAGTTTATGATTACCATCAAAGTGCCAGAGTCCGAGTGACCTTGTTACATTGTATACACATGGTTTAATTGCCATGCACCATCGAATAGGCACTCCCTGGGGATCAACTCATGAGAGAGCTTCTCTCACACAATGTCTGTGGACAAACATACCCCTTGAGCCAAGGTGTCCCATCAACATTTTCAGTCCACATTTTGGATTTGTTCTTTTAGTTGGTCTCACTATGTCACCTGGTTATCTTGTATTTCTGTGTAAAGGGAATGCACTGAAAGACCGTATTCTTGCATTTGTCGTTTTACAGTCCGTGAACTCACATGACGTAGCTCTGAAATTGAAAAGATACTAAACCTGCCTTTTAGAAGCATCACGTGCTGTTCCTTGCTAACTACATACTTTGGTCTACCTGGTTATCCAGTGAAAACAGCATTTTCTCTGATGTTCATCCTCGAGCACTATAAAATTGACCATGCACTGCTCAACAAATTGAATATTTCTTCTGGTGTTCTTGTCAAGGAGTCTAAGACAATGACAAGCTTCTGAATTTCTTGAAGCTCTTCTGCTATGTCGCAATTATCAGCACCATGAACACTAGAAACAATCTCCCTTAATTTGGATGTTATTATGTCCTTCAACTCAGCAGTGAAATCTTTCACCATGTTCGTTTGTCTTTCAGCCCTGCTCAACGTACCAGCTACTCACACGCACATGACATTTTGCTAGATGATGATAATAGTATAACGCTGCATAATAATACCACAGTGCATAATAATATCGAAACATTGCAAAATAATACTGAAACAGTGCCTAATAATAACAAATCGGTACAAATAATGAAACATTGCACAATAATAACGAAACAATGTGTACCAATACAAACCAATGCTTCATAATAAAGAAACAGCGCATAATAATAACAAATCAACAGTGCATAATACTAACAAAGCAGTGTGTAATAATAACAAAGAAATGGAAATTAATAACTAGACATTGCATCATCATGATGAACTTGGGAATAATAATAACGAACAACTGTATAATAATGAACCGCTATATAATAACGAAACATAATAGTTTTGACGGTAATGACACCCCATACTTACCAGTGAAATGTCCGTGAAAATTTTCTTTTTGACCTGGATTCTTCATCGTCAGATCCCTCACTATCACTTTGGGATGTGTTGTCGTTTCCTTTCACATTTTTTCTTCGTTCACTACTGCCCTATGTACGAGTTTCTTCATTTTCAAAATAGCCTTACAACAACGTTACCGAGAAAGTGGTCATTCCAATATGGCGCAGATTGAATTTCGCGGGCTTCATTTTCTCCCGCACTCCAACCCCTGGGCTGCCCGATTCAGTCCTATTTTTCAGATCAGTGATGACGCCTCTTCACAGGAGATCGGATAGTTGTTGCTTTATCTCTGTTTGTCTGCACGGCGTGCCTTGTGGGTGTTGTCTAACTGGTAAGGCATCACCTGTGTTGATTTTGTGCTCCACCAGCTTTGTTTTACCCAAGTCAGAATCTGACAATAAAAACACGTGTTGATATTTCAGAAGTAATGCAGCAACTTGAGAGCTTTCTTCTTCGTTGACATGTTCGAGCTGTTCCATGAATCAGGAATCAGAATCCCTTAGCTTTTTAATTTGCAACTAGTGGAAGGCTCTAGAATTCTCATCCCAAGGTGCAGCTCGGGCGAAGAAGCTTTCCATTGACGTTTTCCAGCTCACACATGGATGGCTACTTCGGTACTTGGGGGAATTACTACAGAACGTCGAGTAAAACGTCTAAAATTCAAGGACTGCGAGTTTCGGTCCGTAAGGTAAAACGTCTCTCCGTTCACAGTCATTTGACGCCCCGTAATATCGATGGAAGCATTTGTGGTTGTTAAAAAGTCCATGCATAGAAAACCTGCGTCTTCGATAGCAGCAACCAAAACATTCAAGAGCACTTCTTGGGAACCGAGGTGCAGTGTTATTTCTCTATATCCATGAGTCTTTACTTGCCGCCCATCCACCACAAACATCTCCGAGACTCCGTCTTGAAGTACAAACTGTTGTTCGACTGGCATTTCCATGTACGTTCTTCTTGACAGGACAATCCGAACTGCTCCGGTATCTACAAGCCATGTGACCCGAATTGTACCAATATAACTAGGAACATACAATTCGTTTAGAAGGCATTTATTTGATTGCTTTGGGTCGCACTGTTGAACTTCCGCTCCTTTACGTCGGCTTGGATTTGAATTTTCCACTCGCCCTCCCAAGCCGTTGGGGACGTCGTCTTCGTCTCGTTTCCCGGCGGTAATTTGCTTCTAGGGATGTTCTGAGGGCATTCTCTACGATAATGGCCTTTCCTTTTACAGCTCCAGTATTGTATGTCTCTTTTGGCTTGGGGCGACCTACGGCCTCTGGTCCATCTGCTAGTGGGCAAGAGATCTTGATGAGGTATCCCGAGCGGGACTGGGATACGTCAACCACATCTGTCCAATGAATTCTTCCAGGGAACGCTTGGTTTGAGGTTGTCGTGCCACTTGTTGTTGCAGGCTCTCTATTTTCTTGCATAGCTCTTCGATCTGTCCATTTGTTGGGTTTGAGACGTCTTCAATGATCCTTGTTCGGAACGGGGGATCGGAATCTACCCGTGCCCCCTCGTCCCCAACGTTGTCAATGGTATGCAGTGCTTGAAGTTCACAGGCCATAGACAGTGCATCATCTAAAGTTCTGAGTTTGTTGACGAGCAGGCGAAAATGATCCTCTTTCCAACAAACGGCGTCGACGAAACGTTGAATCGCGAATCGCTCTTGCAGATGCGGTGGGAAGTCCTGTTAAGCTAAATCAAAAATGGAACGTTGTTGAAGCTAGGCTCTGCAATCTCTCTTTGGGTTGTTATCGTCGACTCTGAAAACGAGCTTGGTCTAATTGGAGCTGTTTCTCGGCGCCAAATCGCAAGCTCTAATCTCTCCACGATCTTAGAGTAACAGAGGCAATCATCAGATGACAGGCCGCTAAGAACTTTCTGTGCATCGCCGTGAAGGCCAGCAGCTAGAAACTTAGCGCGTTCTTCGTCGTCCCAACCATTCACAACGGCACATCGTTCAAAATGTTTGAGATAATCACCCAGCGACTTAGATCTATCATAATCTTGCGTAATCTTGACATTTTCCTGTAAACGTCGGCGTTGCGGTGCTTTGTTGTCGACATCGGTGGTTCTCGCTCTATTATGGTGCTTTATTATGTGCTTTATTATGCTTTATTATGGTAGTGCTTTATTGTATCAAGTTAGAAGCTTGGTCTTTTTGTGCAAGGCTTGAATTGACAGGTAAAACCAGACTATCTTGGCGTGATAAGGCGGTGTTAAGTTCGATGACTTGTTGTTGTAATGCCTTGTTATCTTCACTTTGGCGCAATAACAATGCTTTAAGTTGCCCGAGGGCCTGGGGATCAAATTTCTCTTGGTGGTGAGAAGAATCGCCAAGTTCACGTTCCGTTTGCTGTATGTCAGGTCGGTGGACATTTGTCCTATTGGATTCGACGTTTGCACCTTGTGTTTTGCCTCCATACGGCGGTTGTATTGTCTGGCCACTTGTTTCTACGGTAGCAGTTCGCAAGTCTTGTCTTGAAAACGCATCACCGTCAGCATTAATAAGAGATGATTCATTCCGATGTAACGCGTCTCTCAACAACGGGTTATGGCTGCTTACAAAGGGGTTCCGCCCAGAAAGACAAACGGGAGTAAGAGTGGAAAATGGATCACCGAAGACCATACCTCGGGACTGTGTATTGTTCCGTTCGGCTTAGTTTGAAAGGCGTAATCCTTCTGGCGTTGGCCATGGTGCACTATTGAGCACGTCGCAACGTTCCATAATCCTTGTAAACACGGCCCTGATGAAACCACCGCTGCCACCAATGTAACGATATGGAAGCTTCAAGTACGAACTGGTCGTAGAAAGAAATAACCACACGATCGAAAGCTCAGAATATCAAGAACGGTTTATTATCTCTGACCTTTCACAACACTCTCAGGGGTGGATCCAGACCGGTTCACTGGGTTTCCGGAAACCCATCAAATTTTCCTAAAAATGAGCATGCACAATGTATTTCCTTTTATTGTGTTTATTATCACTACTCCCGCTGGCAACACCGGCACGCCAAATCTGGCGGAATTAACCGCAAAATCGAACCGAATGAGCGTGGGGGGTTCGCGTATGCCGTGAACCATCGCATGGAAATTCGGAAACCAGTACTTCTTGCGTGAAGCTGACGGAAACCCATCAAAACTTTATATTATTGGCTAAAACCTCACAGGCAATTAAGTGAACCCATCAAAACTGTATTTTATTGGTCAAGCACCTTGAACTAATTAAGGTGAACCCATCGTAAACCCATCATCGATTAGTGCTACAATATGGATGCGCGTGGACAACCCGTGTGTCGCAAAGAAGATTGTTCTCCTTTTGATAATGGGTTCGTTTACGCAACGATTGGCCGGTTCTCTCTGTCAGAAAAACTGAGATTTATTCAGAATGTCTGAAAACCTCACCAGCTCTTTCTCTTTCGGCCGACTTATGAGAATGGTGGAAAACATCGACGGTTCACGTATGAATGGCTACTGCGCTTCCCATGGCTTGTGTATTCTAAATACCTGGATGGTGCGTTTTGCCCCCTTGCTTGTGTTTTGGTGTGGATTTTGGCAAAAATGGTAACAAGTTGAATAAATTATTCAAGTCACCCCTGACATTTTGGACGTCGGCCATTTCAAAAATACAGAGGCATTTGAGCGGAACGGCAGATAATACGATACATGGCAATTCTGTCTTAGCTATGGCAGATTTTATGGCACGTATGATGAGGCAAGCAGTTCCCATTGACTAGCAGATCGATAGGATGATGCAGGAACGGATAAAGGAAAACCGTGAAAAGTTAAAGTCAATTGTCAAGACTGTCATTTTCTGTGGACAAAATAACACCGCCTAGAGGTAAGAGAGAAGACAACCCTGATGATGTAAGTTTGCAAGGAAATTTTCAGGCACTACTTCAATTTCGAATTGACAGTGGTGATACGAGACTGAAGGAACATCTGAAGAATGCCCCGAGAAACATGACGTGCCGTTCGAAGACTATCCAGAACAAAATTATCGCTACTGTTGGCTCTCACATTCTATCAAAATTAAGTGCAAAGGTAAAATCGAGTGGAATGTTTTCAATCCTGGCTGACGAAGCAGCAGATATTTCTAACAAGGAAAACTTGTCTGTGGTAGTAAGGTTTGTAGATAGCTCAAAAAGCATTGGTGAAGCGTTTGTTGGTTTTCACCTTTGTGAGGAGGGTACAACAGGTGAAGTTATACGACAGTTAATTGTAAATGCATTGGCAGAGCTTGGTTTATCTATGAATGATTGCAGAGGGCAGTCTTATAATGTTGCTGGTAACATGGCAGGAAGGTACGCTGGAGCTGCTACACTAATTCAGCTTGATTTAAGAAAGCATTGTATGTTCACTGTGTGAATCACCGCCTCAAACTGTGTGTGGCCAATGCATGCTCATTGCAAATGGTAACAAACATGATGGATACTGTTAGAAAGTTATCTGAGTTCTTTGCTAATCCCTCAAAACGTCTGCAGCACCTGGTAGAAAAGATCAAGTCCTTGCTCCCACTCAGTAATCAGCGAGTTTTTATTGATGTTTGCCGTACGAGGTGAATTTCCCGGATTGATGGCTTGGATAGGGTAGTGGAACTTTGCATTCCCATTGTGGCTACCGTATTTTTTTAGCTTATTTGTGGCTTATTTTTTTTTTTTTTTGCTAGCTTTTAAGGGGGGCTTACTAGAAGGGGGGCTAAATTGAGGGCGGGGGCTTAATAAATTTTCACCCGAAATTGGTACCGTAAATATATTAATTCACACAACACATGCACCTTTATCAATTTGTATTTATTAAAATACCCAATCCAGTACATGTATATTTATTTATAAAAACAACAGTGCATTTTGTATAATACTACATTCAGTCAGTAATAGTGCAATCAAAATAATTTATATATCGTCAAGTTCTTCATCGCTGTCATCAACGAGAAGTTCCTCAACGTCCTCCAGACACATTTCCTCTTCTGATATTTGAATATCAAAAGGATCGGATACATCGTCCTCGTCGTGCGCTGTACTTTCCAGTCGGCTGAGAAGACTCTGACAAGGTCCATGCTTAATGCACATAATTTCGTTGCCTTCTGATCCATCAAGGGCAGAAGACAGAGCACACATCTTGAATGATTTGATAATTAGCTTTGTGGGTAGCATGCGCCGAGCCTCAAGCACCCAGTCGATCATTTGCTGTTTTGATGGGGCTCGCATGTTTCCCTGTGCTGTTAGCTCATAGCACTCATCTGAAAGCCATTTGTCCTACATGGTTCTCAACAGGGGCGGATCTAGGATTTTTCGTACATTAGTCAAAATTCCATGACGTCATCGATGGCGTAAACGTGATGACGTCATTTGATGGTCCGATTTACTTGGGAGCATAGATATTTTATATTATCAAACTACAGATGTGTAAATGGCATACTTTTCACAATTGACAATGTTAAGTATATGATAGACTGTTTCGCCCTATTTCAGGGCTCATCAGCATGCTAGGAAACACATTTACCAAAAAATAGTAAACTGTGATCCGACATGGACAGTCGTTTGAAAAGGCCAAACACAAGCAATCTGGTTTTCAGGCGCCAGAAACCCGCCTTCACACCTTTCGCAAGAGCAAAAGGAGTTTGGTTAGAAATGGGTGACGAAATGGGACATTTCTTGGATGTGAAATTGCTCAGTTTTTCACACCATCCCAAGTCAATTCTAATCCTTTACCCCCCCACCAAAAATGAGCATTCTGGTTTTAAGGAACCAGAAACCCGCCTTCACACCTTTTGCCAAAGTAAAACGAGTTTGGTTAGAAATGGCCGACAATATGGGGCATTTCTTGGATGTGAAATTGCTCGTTTTTCACACAATCCCATGTCAGTTCTAACCCTTTACCCCTTTTCCCATATTAGTAACCCATGTCCTAGCCTAATTAAATTCATCTTCCTATGCTGTCCAATATGAAAATGTATATACGAAGTTACTATCGCAAGTGAAATGCTGCTTCACAGCCACGCTTCATTGGCATTTTAATCACAGTAGATTCATAGATAATGCCCTTCAAAGGTAGACCACCACGAGCACATAGCATAACAGTGTCAACAATAGGTGGCAATTTTTGTCTTATTTGCTACTTCTTTTCGAATATTGGCATCTAAAATCAAATCAAATTTGAGAGAGTAATGCCTGGTGGGTAGGAAAGGTAGAAACCTGTAACTCCATTTCTGCCCCAGTCTCAAGGCCTGCATATTTTTTGAACGTAAATAAAAAAAATTCATGTAAATTTTAATCTAGTATTTCCAACAGAAAATTTGTCAATTACGTCTTCAATACTTGGAATAATTTCCAGGTGCATCTTCATCAAAGCAAGGCCATTTAGGCGGTCCTCGACCATGGTACTTCTTTTATAGTCTTTAAGAATCCTTAAACCTGAAATAGAACGCTCGCACTCACAAGAAGTAATTGGAAGGGTTCCTAAAATCCGAAGTATTACCTTTATATTTTCGAAACCATCAAAATTTATAGCTTTTAAGGTTGTGGCTATATTACTGGGGTGAGGACCAACACGTTGTTCCCAGAAAGTTTGCCACAACAACAGCTCAGCATCTAAACTTAAGCAATTGGGCAAATCATCAGCATAAAAATCAGCAACAGTCTTAAACTTTGCTTTCCAGTCACCTCCTTCTTTGATGATGGAAAACATCTTAGTTGGCACAATGCTAAGCCCTAGATAAACATTCACACTATCAATGTCAAATCTTGCATCCAAAGAAGAAAAAAGATGGTCAATTAAAGGAATAGTGATTATTCTTTTGTAATACTCAGAAATTGTCTTATATGGATGATTTGCTCTGGTTGTTTGTCTTCCAACTGTTCTTAGTTTAGATTCTTCAAGACCAACCTTTTCAGCTAATGTCAAAGCAATTTCATACCATTGATCGTGGTAAGAATCAACAGCGTTCCTTACATTAACAACACTAGTTTTCAAAGAAGAAATCAATTCAATACCATCCATTACATCAATACTCTTGCCTTGCAAAAGCTGTGTTACAGGGAGAGTTAAGTCAAAAACATTCCTGGTAATTACCAAAATGGTAATAAACTCAAAATGAGAAACAAGTAAAAGTAAGTCGGATGCATCAGTACGAAGTGGAGGATTGTATTTTCCCTGTGCCATATCGCGAAGCAAGTTGAAAATGGGAACAAACAGTTCTTCAAAAGTGCTCAGACCCTTAATACGTTCAACCCATCTAGTTCGACAAACGTCAGGCAGTCTAGTTTTTTTTTAGTCAGTTTCAGAACTATTACGAATAGTCTCCTCAAAAGGCATATTACGAGTTTGAGAAATATTGATAAAATCAGTCACTTCTTTCACATGCTTGAGCATTTTCTTGACCTCAATAATTAACAAACTATCACAAAGTGACAAATTTAGCCTATGACTATAGCAGTGAGTATAAAGAGCTCTGGGATTAAGCTTTAAGATACGGGCAGCCAAACCTTTTACGCTACCAGCAACAGCGCCAGCACCATTATACCCTTGCCCTCGATAATTCTCAATCGACAAGTCAAGGTCATTGAGAGCATTCAATAAAAGTTTGGCAAGATTCTCCCCACTTAATCCCCACCTACACTGAAGGAAAGCAATAAACTCCTCTCTAATATCCATGTTTTTGTCAACAAAACGCAAAACAAGGGCCATTTGCTCTTTGTGTGATGAATCTGCAGCCTCATCAGCAATAATAGTAAAGAACTTACTTTATTTAATATCTTTAACAATCTTTTCTGATATTACCTGACTAAAGCACTTTATTATCTTATCTTGGCTGGTCTTAGAAATGTACCTTGTATTTTTGCCACATGTCTTTAAGTGATTTCCAAGACTTTATCCCCTGATCGCACTTTCAGGTTGAGAGTTTCAATAAAATTGCCAACACCCCCAGCAGAAAACTGGCCGACCTCTGGATGATACTTAGAGTCATCACGATGGCCACGTAATGGCAAACCTAGACGACCACAATAAAGGACAGCATCAGCAATGGAAGCCAGTTTACTCCTGTTCTCCTCAATCTCTTTTTCAACATTCTTATCCAATATAACTTCTGTAGGTTAAGCAGCCCCCGACATTTGAGCAAGTACTGCAGTTAACATTGGAAATGTTGAAGCATGCAATCCCATTTCTGAACTTGTACCTTGACCAGCATGTTTCTTAAAAGTAAATGCAGCATCATTCCAATGGCAAAGGGGTTCTGAAAACAATCTATTTATCTTTGAAGCTTTACCAGGAAAAATATCTCCAAACAGCACACAAGACAAACAAAATGCACCATCCATAGACGGAGAATAGCAAAGCCATGAATATGATTCTAACCAATTATATCTAAAGCATCTACCATTAGTTTTGGGAAAGGAAAAATTTTTGTCAGGCTTAAAAACATTTCTAAGCAATTCACAAATTTCGGAAGAATCCATACCCTTAACTCTCTCCCTGTAAGATGCAACATCAAAGTTATGAACAAAATTAGTTGACTTTACATCACCTGCAGAAAGACTGCTGGAATATGGAGCTGAGTTTGATAAGGGTGTGGTTGATTTGGAAGAAGTAACAGAACCTACTGAAATGGTGGATTTAACAGGCTGTTTCAGCATATGTGCCACAGTTAATGTGGCAGAAGAAAAAGCCTCATTGGGTTTTTTCTGAAATGATACATTTGATGAAGTGGTTGATTTATTAATCTGTTTCACCTTATGAGCAGCTAGTGATGCAGCAGAAGAAAAAGTCTCAATAGGTTTCTTCTGAGAAGTTGGGTTGGCAAAGGGTTTTTCTACTACATTAAAATAGTTAGATATGTTACCAACAGGAGTTTTCATAGAAGAAAGAGAAGATACTTTATGTTTCTTGGCTGCTGCCGATGCTTGTGAACTAGCAACAAACTTTCGTTTTTGCAGCCGTGCATGAAAAAGCAGAGGGACAAAGTGGTTGGGCTGAAATGTTACTCCAGGTGTAAGGTCACCATCATGGCAGAATAGAATATGGAGATCTTTTACACCCTTTTCAGCAAGCAAACGAAGCTGAACATTTCGATTGAATAAATGTTTAAATCTATGTTCTCCACAATCAGGGTAATATGTAAAGATACGTCTACGTAAAACAGAAGAAAGACCCAAAATACAGAGAAATGATGACCATTTACCAGCATTACAATTCAAAATGGCCTCCTGCCTTACTAAATCATGCTTGATAGAGCCTGTATCTAAAGCCTCCATAGAGACAGACAAAGGCAACAGATTGTGAATACTTTTCCCAAAACATTCAGGGTGTTCGTCAATGGCAGACAAAAAATAGGGATGATCGCAGTAAAACTGGGCATTCATGAATAGCTCAAGTAATGTCAAAATTCTTAAAGTGTGCAATAAAGTATTGTCACCAACCATTAGCAGAGAAACAGAGCTATAAAGGCAATTCCCAGAAGCTTCTGATCTAAGAAAAAGACAAAATTTAAATTAGTTAATTTGAATCGTTCACCACTTGACTAGTATTCATTCATCCAATGTGGTTCATCAACTGCTTAAAATGTACAAGAAAACTTTTCGACGTTTCGACACAAGGGCCTTCATATCACTCGAATAGACATAAAAACATTGTAAATCTATATCAATATTAAAAACTTAAAACCATTTATTGATTAAATCTGCCTTTTACTTCCTAAATAAACTGTATTTATATCCTCGATATTAATAGTCTTCTGACTTCTGAGTTCTGTTCTCAACCAGTCTTCAACCGCAAAAATATGCAAATTTGCTGTTCAAATGAATGTGTAATCGAGATATTTACATACGCATGCAGATCATCTTCATGGTCGCTTATAAATATTGTTATATTGTTAAACTGCCTAAAGCGAAATAAAGTGGACATATCATACTAAATTTACCTTATCGCAGTACATGACTAGTCCTTTTGATCTTTCACACACTTCGGAATGAAGATCTCGGCACCAATACATCGACTCAAACTGTAGTTCGTGCTACTGATGGCATCTAGCAACTGTTCATGCGAACTTTCCGATATACTGTCGATTTCCCTCAAAAATCGACCCAATAGTGTTGTAAGACGGCTAAATCATTCACCGCGAATGCGGATTTAACCGTTTCGTAAATACTACAAGGAGTAGCAGACATTCTCGTAGAAATATTTGAATCACAACTTTTCGATAAAGCTTCGACTTGTCTCTTCGAATGAGCGAGAGCTGAGAAAGACTTTAGTACGCGTCAAATATTAATTACATTCCGACGAATGGAGCGGCCCTGACTTTTGTATGTCAGTCAGAACTCCCCACAGTTAAGTCAAAATCGCTGAAAATTGCTTGTTCCCATGGAAATAAGCAGTCAGACCAATCAGAACACTGGAATTTGACTATTTGACTGACCGACTTTGCGTATGACAGCTGGTCATTGACTTGACTAAGCTCGCCGGCTCAACCACTGTATGAAATTTGATCACTGGATTACAAATCAATTTGAATATTAATTACGTTCTGCATTGTAGTAGACACTGGATTGTTATAAGGTGCAGCTGCATGATAAATGGTAACAGGACAATTTTTCAATTTTTCACTAACAGTTCGCAATTTTTACGTTAGTCGCATGACTGATTTGACGAGCCCTCTACATCCGCCCCTGGTTCTCAAATGTTCTTTCATAGGTTTGTTCCAGCTGACATCAGGTGCTTGTACGTATTTAGTACAACCGCCAGGAACAATAACAGAATCAATTTTCCCTTTATTCAGGGTTTCTCTCACCTCGGTAGTTAAATGACATCTGAAAGTATCCCATGCAAGAAGCCGCCGACGTCCGAAAGTGAATGTGCCCAACACTTCTCGGCAACACCTTTCAGTCAACTCCTCATTCATCCACCCATAACGCTTGTGCCCACAGAACACCTTGCTTTGTATTCTTCGTGTAATCTTTTTATTTCACGTTTCCCTTCTTTGAATATGAAAAACGGCTTTTTCTTACTACCATCTGCAGATACAGTCAATCAAACTGTCACTTTAGACTTTTCATGACCTGTTGTTTTCATGTGAACTGTATGAGCTCCTCGCTTCTCACAGTGGTGTTTGAAATCATGTCATTCCATACAGCTGTCTCGTCCATTGCGATGATATTACCCAATTGATATTCAACCCCTTTGCGCATTCGTCGTACTTTTAGTATATACGCACACAGTTTATCAACAAGCTGGTCTGGGGTTTTTCGTGCCTCAGTCGTACGTCGCCTTAGGGACAGACCATTGCGCTTCATGAATTTTTCAAGCCAGCCTCGACTGTACACTAGTCCTATTGATGAGTTGTCGTCTCGACGACCTGACTGCTTTTCTTCATGAAGTTGTTTTGCTTTGACCATTATGAGCTTCCGCGAAACGCGAAGGCCCTTACTTCGTCTGTCATAAATCCACTCCAGGATGGTTTCTTCTATTTCAAAATCTGTTATCTTACGTCCAGCTTCATCAAGACGTGCCCCCTTGGCGCCACCAGTTGCTTTTTTCAGGTCTTCAAGCTTCACTTTTTGCCTGACCCACTCACGAACACTGTGGCGGTCGACGTTGTATTTTCTTGCCGCTACAGCGATTCGGCTATACTCCGCAAACTTGACGACTGCAAGTTTAAACTCAACAGAGTAAGAATGTATTTTTCTTCCTTTATGGGACATTAAATTTCCTAAACCCTCGTCTAATTCGTCATCAACATCAGCCATTTTAGCGAGATGTGCAAGTATAGTTATCGATATGTTGGGATCTGTGCCAGTTTTAATGGCAGGATCAAATGAGTATTGAGTGGCTAAAAAACTTTGCCGCTTGATATAAAACGAACTACCGGTACCTGTGCATAGGCTCAAATGGCATTAATTACACCTTGTAAAATCATATGTCGACAGTTGTTATACAGGCAAGGCATTAGAAAGCATTGTTTCCCTTGACTCCTACAGTCCTACGCCTATAGGTAAAAGATTATGGCTCGAGTTCGACCGCGAGAAAGAGAGTTAAAGCGCGCTTTCTGCCTCAAATTCCAATCGGTCGTTCGTGGACATCACGTTTACATGACAATATGGACTCCAGTTATTGGGGAAAGGTTGATATGCAAGCATGACACTAGAGAGGAAGCAAAGCTTTTTGATGATTATGCTGTTGGTATATACAAAGATGAGGCCGATGGTGAAAAAATAACACCTTGTTGGGCATGTGCCAATTGAGTTGTCGTTTCTAATGTGCAAGTTCTTAACCAGAGAAGGAAATGATTTAGAGTTTTCACCAACTGGATCGAGATACTTGGAGGACGGCTTGGTAGTGCCGGGTCTTTACACAGCCTTTTCCGTGAGCAAGCAAATGATCAGTATTTTGCACAACGAACTCCACAAGAAAAAAGAAAAACTTAAACACATGACTATAATTTTGTCTGAAATTTCGACACAAAGCAAGTGACTATTCTGATGTTTACATTACTAAATTTCAAACGAATAAACGCATTTTTTATAAAGCTTTAGCATTCGTATTTTGTTATGATTCCATCCTGAGATTGATTTTCCGGTAATGTCTTAATTTATTGAGGTGAGGGCTAAATAGAGGGTGGGAGCTTATTTTCTTTTGCTGGTTTCTAAATGGGGGCTAATTAGGAGGGGGGCTAAATAGAGGCTGGGGGCTAAATAGAGGAAATACGGTACCTTAGAAGATATCCAGTTGAATAGGGGGTTGATGATTCTACTGCTAATTGGAATTCAAGCAGCAGAGATGATGCACTGGCCTTGGCAAATGCAATCAATTTTCCATTTCTTGTTTCCTTGATCATAGTTAGGTACATACTTGGTTTAACACAATCAGCCACTGTGAAATCACAACGAGAAGAAATGGACATTCTCAAAGCTGAACAAGAAATCTCCAGCCTGAAGCATGCTCTTCAACTTCTCCAAACCAACATTGATGAGGAGCACCCTAAACTCTTCAGTGAGGCTGCACGGTTAGGTGGAGAAATTGGAATTGAGCCAAGTCAACCAAGAGTTGTTCAGAGGCAAGTACATCAAGACAACAGGCAATCAACATCCCCCAGTGAGTACAATAAAATTTATTTGACCAGAGTCTTCCTTGACCATGTGTTGCAACAGCTGGAAACAAGATTTCCTCCTGAAGCCTATATATGCTACAAAGGGTTTTCTGTTGTTCCCTCTCTTCTTCTTGACAACTTGACAACATGGAAGGCTAATGTTTGTGAATTTTGTAACCATTACTCAGAGGATACTTCTAATATTGCTGGTCTTTCTGCTGAACTGGATCTGTGGCAAAGTTTATGGGTTCAAAAGAAAGAAAATACGGACAATATTCCCAGCAAGGTCTCTGATATTTTGAAAGAAGTTGATCCACCATCATTTCCAAATGTTTTTGCCATATTGAAACTTGTGACATCTTCTTGTGAACGATCTATATCATGTCTACGACATCTAAAAAATTACTTAGGTGCAACAATGGGTCAGGAGAGGCTGGATGGACTAGCACTGATGGATGCACATCGTGACATGGGCCTGAACTTAGATGCAATCATTGACCTGTTTGCCACACAACATCCAAGAAGAATGAAAATGGTGGACATGCTCTTCAGTAATGATACTTAATGATGTGATGATGCTTCCTTGGTATTAAACAGTGTAAATAGTTTTAAAGAAAAAAAAACCTACTAAAATGAAAGTAAATTATTATTCTTATGTTATCAGCCTTCAACTATTTGGCCATTCTACTTGCCATTCCGCTGCTCAATCAAGATGATTTTAAACTAATTAACCATCTGCTCATCAGTCAGCTGCTCTATTAAATGATTTCAAACTATTTGGCCATCCTACCTGCCATTCTTCAGCTCTATCAAGATAATTTTGAACTACACGTATTTAGCCATCCTACCTGCCATTCTGCTGTTGTATGAAGATAATTTGGAACTATTTAACCTTCCTACATGCCATTCTGCAGTGGTATCAAGATGATTTGAAGCTACTTAGCAATCCTTCCTGCCATTCTGCTGTTGTATGATGATAATTTTGAACTATTTAGCCTTCCCACCTGCCACTCTGCTGTGGTATCAAGATGATTTGGAACTACTTAGCCATCCTGCCTGCCATTCTGCTGTTTATGAAGAAAATTTGGAGCTATTCAGCCTTCCTACCTGCCATTCGGCAGCAGTATCAAGATGATTTTGAACCATTTAGCCATCCTTCCTGCCATTCTGCTGTTGTATGAAGATAATTTGGAACTATTTCATCTTCCTACCTGCCATTCTGTAGTCGTATCAAGATGATTTGGAACTATTTAGCCATCCTTCCTGGTATTCTGCTATTGTATGAAGATAATTTGGAACTATTTAGCCTTCCTGCCTGCCATTCTTCTGTTTATGAAGAAAATTTTGAGCTATTCAGCCTTCCTACCTGCCATTCGACAGCAGTATCAAGATGATTTAGTACTATTTAGCTATCTTTTTTGCCATTCTGCTGTTGTATGAAGATAATTTGGAACTATTGAGCCTTCCCACTTCCCATTCTGCAGTTGTATCAAGCCATTGAAGTCAATTTTAAATTAGTTCAAGATTCTAAAGTATTGGTATGTGCCTCTTGCTGAGCATGGATACGAGATCCACCTGAACCTAGCTGTATGGTCAAGCAAATAGTGATGAAATTTTTCCGGGAAGTGCTCCATAAATCAGTTTTGCAGCCTTTGTGCTACTAAAGTGATTTGTGAAACACTGTCCTTGGAAAATTGTGGCCTCATAGGTTTGTACAGTATATCTGATGGAAGAGGTAAGTGATGCTAAAATGATACAATTTCAAGAATGAAGTTACCTGCATGTTTTCATGAAATGGCTTCTGAAAATGCAGGAAATTGCATTTCCGACCATCTAAAATTTCAAAATTTTACGGGGAAGCATGCCCCCGGACCCCCCTAGAATTCTCGCGCCTACAGCGCTGAGAAACTCATCTCTAAATTTGCTGGATCCATCCCTGACTCTATCACTCACACAAGGCAACAACAACAAAAAATGTGGAAAAAACGGAGTTCTGCGCCCGCAATACGTTACAGAAGGTTGACAGTCTGGATTGGTCGTTTGGGCTTCTGCCAGTCTGTCGTAGTCCAGGGCAAAGTTTGGTGCACTGGTAGCGTTAGTTTGCCTTCCCTTGGATGTGTCGAATACCTGCCGTGAACTTCGAGATATACCTCAACTGAAAGCTTTCTCTAGGCGTGAACTTGTTAGAGTCATGGTCGAAGACGTGCGTTGATGGTTTATGATCAGTGAGAACGTAAAAGTGGCGGCCCTCGTGTATTTGACGTAAGTGTTTGATTGCTAAATAGATGGCCAGCAATTCTCGACCAAAGGTGCTATGCCTGGCTTTAGCGGGTTTGGAGAAGAACCCATGCGGTTGCCAGAGCCCGTTAATCTTTTGTTGGTGGACTGCTCCAACTGAAACTTCGGATGCATCCACTATTAGGCTGATTGCTGCTGTCGGGTGCCAATGTGTAAAGTGAGCGGCATCAGCCAAGGCTTGCTTTAGTTTGATGAAATCTTTAGCCAACTCTTCCATCCTTCGAGGTCTTGGTTTCTGTTTAATGCATGAGTCAGGGCGGATATTATTGGGGCTTGGAGTGTAACAATGTTGTCGATAAATCTGTGGTAAAAATTGACAAGGTTGAGGGTTTTTCTAAACTTCTTGGTGGATTGGGGAAGTGGGAAATCAAAGATAACTTATGTTCTCTTCCAAAGGTCTTATGCCAGTTTTGCTTATGCGATGGCCTGGGAAATCCTGTTGGAATTTGCCAAATTCACACCTTTCTGGGTGGGTGAGTAATCCACACTCCCTCAATCAGCTGAAAAGCTGTCGGACACGCTGCTTGTGCTCTTCCGAGGATGAACTAGCAACCAGGAAATCGTCAATGTAACAATAAACGAAATCCAGTCTGCGGATGATCTGATCCATAAATCTCTGAAAGGTTTGTGTGGCGTCGCGAAGACCAAATGGCATTCTTCTAAATTCGAAGAGTCCAAAAAGGTGTAGTAATCGTAGTCTTATCAACATCTTTTGGGTCAACTGAGGTCTGGTGGTATTTACGAACTAAATCAATTTTCGACAAGCTTGTTGCACCATGGAGACTTGATGTGAACTCATGAATATGAGATATTCGGTAGCGATCTGGCACAATGAGGTCGTTCAAAGCTTGATAATCCCCCGACGGTCTCGAAGTTCCTGGAGTCTCCTTAAGAGCCATGTTGTCACATCTCAGTATACATTATTCGCGCATGCTTGTTTGAAAGAGGAGCTCTCCATGTGCTGTTGTGATCCGCCATGTTAATAAACCTAGCTGTGTTTTAGTTTTGGGAACCTTTGTGTTCATTTATATAAAATACCTTCGAATAAGTGATGTAAATACATTACAAATTGGCGACATGGATTAAAGATTTCGTTTACAGAGATGACATTGCAATTATAACCGCAATTGGGCTTTTTAGAACCATTTGACGGTGCCGACTTCACAGATTACTGTGAACGTATAAATTCTTACTTCGTGGCTAATAACATTGGTCAAGTGGCAGACGATGCTACCGAAGAGGCGAAGCGAGCTGCAGATAGGAAAAAAGTTCCCGTTACCATCTCTTTGTGCAATGTTAAATGTCTTTGTGCAATGTCGCTGGCTTTACCGATTCTATCGTTTGATTAATTTGTGATGCTACTTCAGGATTCTTGGATACATGTTTCAACAGGAAAAGCTCTAGTTTCTTGGCTAGACTAACAGACCGAAACTGATGTTATTAAATGTGTTTTGTTTTTTCATATTCTTATGTATCTTTTAATCTGTAGACCCAAATAAGAGGGCATAAACTGATGCGTTACACTTTGTTATAAAAAGGCATTTCTTTTTAATAAGGGCACTTTTTGCGGTTTCAAAAAGGTTGGAGGGGCACAATGGTTTTGACCACCGTTGGTTTTGGATTGTTTAAATTTTTGCGATGCCTTGGACTACATCTTAAAATTGGCAGTTTATAAGTGCAATCTATTAACATTTAGTTGAGGTTTTCTTGTGGCGAATTCCGTTTTCTGAAGATTAAATTATTTTTCTTAGGATAAAAAGTGGAAGGGCTAAAGCCCCACAGCGGCCTCTGACAGTACTCTAAAACATTTTTGTCTTCCAAATTTACCTGCTGATAAAACATACGACTAGCTTGTAGAACTTTTGAAAGGATACTACAAACCCAAGGTACTCGAAGTGGCGGAGACCTACCGTTTCCATCACACTATCCAAAGTGAAAATGAAAGCGTAACTGAGTACGCAAACAAGTTAAAACATTTAGCAGTGCATTGCAATTTTGGCCCCTACCTCACTAGAGCTTTAAGAGATCAATTCGTCTGGGGAGTAAGAAGCCAAACTACAAAGAAGAAATTACTGTCAGAAGACAGGACTTTCGAACAGGCCCTGGGTGTTGCTAGAGCTGACGACTTGGCAGAAAAAGAGTCTAAGTTACTACAGACAAATACAGACCAATCCAATTCAAAACTCCAGGCAGCAAATACAGTCAACAAAAAGCACAATCCTAAACAAGATAACAGGAGCAAATCCATGCCAAAAACTCAGGCTGAAGGAACAAAATGTTTTAGATGTGGATCCTCTCAACATAGGGCAGACAAGTGTAGCCACACAAAAACTACTTGCAACTACTGCAAAAAAACAGGACACATAGCTAAAGTCTGTTTCAAGAAAAAGAGAGAAAGTGAAAACAACACCAAAGCACACCATGTTACAGCTACATCTACTGGGGAAACAGTTCCAGGTGGAGCTGAAGAGACTTCTGACAATCAATTCACAGTCTACATGAAAAGTGTTGCATCATCTGGGGACCCTGCTAATACATCACCCTTTTACAAACTTTCTGTTACAATTGAAGATAAGGAAGTTCCTATGGAAATTGACACTGGTAATTCAGTGACATTGCTAAATTCTTCAGATTTTTTTAAAATGGGAAATCAAATTGATTCACTCAAACCTCCAACTGTGATCCTGAAAGGCTATACTGGGAACACTATCAAATGTTTGGGGGAAAAAGAGATGAATGTTAAGGTTGGAAATCAAGTGGGAAGACTTTTGATCCGTGTGGTAAAAGAGCCATCACTTCTAGGTCGTGACATGATGTCTAAATTTACCTTACCTTGGCAGAAAATATTTAATGTGGTTTCTACAACAGCTGAAGACATTGTAAACCAATACCTTAACCTTTTCGAAAAGAGCATAGTGGGAAAACGTAAGGAAGTTCAAGTGTCTTTACGAGTTAAAGATTAAAACCCCGTGTTCACCAAACCAAGAGTGGTACCTTTGGCAATTCGTTCACAGTACGAGAAAGCCCTATAGAAACTAGTGGGAAAAGATATCATTGAGAAAGTAGAACATTCAGAATGAGTCTCACCAACAGTTCCTGTAATCAAACCAAATGGAGACCTAAGAATTTGTGGTAACTACTCTGTAACAATTAACCCGTTTTCTGTTCTGGAATAATACACTGTACCAATCCTTGAAGAATTATTGAGCAAGTTGCCAGGAGGGAAGAAGTTGACAAAGATTGATCTCTCCCAGGCGTATCATCAACTAGAGTTACCCCAGAGTCCAGAAAGTACACTACAATCAATACACATCTGGGCTTGTTCCAAAACAAACGCCTGACTTACGGAGTAAGTATTGCAGTATCCATCTTCCAGCGCACAGTAGAAAACGTTTTAAAAGACCTTCCAGGTTGCTGCGTTCGTAATGATGACATACTAGTTTCAGGGGACACTGATGAAGCCCATCTAGAGAACTTACGTGGAGTACTCCGGAGATTGCAAGAATGTGGACTTAAACTGAATCCTGACAAGTTTTTTTCTTGCTTGATGAGATTGTTTATCTAGGTACATCAATTTCAGCTACTGGAATTTCGCCAACTAAAGAGAAAGTAGAAGCTATACACGATGTTGACCCATCAACAAATGTTACAGAACTTCAATCATTTCTAGGTAGTGCTAATTTCCTTCGTAAATTCGTACCAGATCTTGCAAAAATTGTTTCGCCTTTATACCGACTACTACGGAAAGAAAGACGTTGGAAACGGGGAAACCCTCAACAAGATGCTTTTGTAAACATCAAAGCTACTTTATGTTCATATTCTGTTTTACGACACTACGATTCTAATGCAGATCTAGTCCTACAGTGCGACGCATTCTCCATTGGAGTAGGACCTGCTTTATTGCAAAACAGCGCTGACGGTACATTGCAACCTGTGACTTACGTATCCAGGATACTAAACAACGCTGAACAAAACTATTCTCAAATCGAACGTGAGTCTTTAGCGATTGTTTTTGGAGTTATCAAGTTCCGTTCGTACCTACTAGAAGACACTTCAAACTCCTTACAGACCACAAACCGCTTATTACATTATGAGGGGAAAACAAGCCAGTCCCACAGTTAGCCTCAGCCAGAATCAAGAGGTGATCATTACTTCCAGCTGCCTAAGATTATACAATAGAATTCATTTCTGGGAAAGATAATGTGTATGCAGACTTCTTGTCCGGGAAACCAATAAACGGTAAACCTTCATCACAAGAAAAGGTAACTGTAAACTTTATGTTTATTGAAGGATACCAGATCGTGAATGCAAAAATGGTGACTCAGGAAACCAAAAACGACCCTTTACTGAGAGAAGTTCTACACTACACTAAAAACGGTTGGCCGGAAAAACCAGAAGAACGATTCCAACCCCATTACAACAAAAGACTGCAACTCACCCATGAGGATGGAGTACTATTATGGAATCCTTGAGTGATTATACCAGAACCACTACTTACCATTCTCCTGAAAGATCTACATGCCGAAAACCTAGGCATGGTAAAAAATGAAACAACTAGCACGAAAATATTTATGGTGGCCAAGCCTAGACAAAGAAATTGAAGAGACAGGCAAATTACATTCTGCTTGCCAAGAAACCGCCAAAGCCCCTCCTTCATCTCAACGTACCTCATGGTCATGGTCAGCTGGATCATGGAAGCATCTACACCTGGATTTTGCTAGTCCATACCAAAGAAAGACATTCTCAGTTATAGTAGATGCCTACTCTAAATTCGTAGAGGTGGTACCAATGTCCCAAGCAACCACCGCCCACACGATTGCAGTTTTAAGACATGTTTTTAGTTATTTTGGATTACCGGAACACCTTGTTACTGACAATGGAACACAATTTAAAAGTGCCGAATTCAAGAAGTTCCTCGAAGGGAATGATATACAACATACATTCACTGCATCGGGACACCCTGCAACCAACGGCCTAGCAGAACGCTACGTAGGGGAATTCAAAGATAAGCTAAGCAAGATTGGGAATACAGGAGAGTCCTTACAGACAAAGTTAGACAGGTTCTTACAAACACTTAGAGCCACTCCTACAGCATTAGGAAAGTCATTATCTCAATTACTTCATTCAGCATTATACTATAGTAAATTATTCAATTAGTCAGTGGTTAGAAATTGCTTGAAGTCGGCCTAATACGGCGAAATAAGACACCTCCTACCCTCTGGTTGTTTAGGGATCACCTTCGGGAAGCGTCACCCGTAGGAAGGTCTCGCTAGAACTACAATGAGACAATTTTCAATAAAGTTACAAGGACGAGTCTTCCTTAAATCCCATGAAAATGAAATTGTAAATAGTATTTAGCTTTTCCCTCGTTCTAAAAAACTAAAAACATAGATGTTTCCATATAGTATTTTGCTTTCCTCTTTCCCTGAAAAACTAAAATATTAGCTTTTTTTCATATATTATAAGTTTACTTATAAATTTAGTCTTTAATAGCATGCTTGAAAACTTCAATATACCTTATGGTTTCTCGTCAAGCTTCTTCGCCGCTAATCATTGATCATATTATTAAAAGTATGAAAAAATACCAAAAAAACCATTTCAAATTAATTCCAAACTTTTCAGGGGGCTGAGGTCCAACAGGATTTGATTAAATTCGTACTAGGGTACCATTGACGCTCAGCAACGTAGTGACTCCCAGTGATTTACTGAGTCGTAGGTCAACTTGAATAAATCTTGTGTTAAAATGTCGGGAAAAGTTTGCTAGGTAATAAAATTACAAAAGAAATGACTAAATGTTTTCTTGAATATTTAAGCCTTCAGGGGAAGGGATGAGAGGCGTCCTATCCAGAAAGACTTTCTACGGGTTGGGTCAGATGTATCAGTTTTATCAATAAAACAAATCAACCCTCAACCAGGCCATTATAATCGTCAGTAAGGAAATGTTTATGAAAATAACTCTGCTGATGCTTTATCACACCTAACAGGTTTTCTTTGACACGCCTAATGATTATTCCATCTAAACCTAAACATATTTTGCAAGACAAACAATAAACCAAAGATCCTTCCTCATAACGAAGACGATGGCTTATCCTTTACTGTTTCAGAATCATTCTCAGGGTACTATGAAACGAAAACTTCACAATTAACCTATACTGCCGAAGTCAACTGAAAAAGTTGACTCGAGCGGGATTTGAATTCGCACTTTCGGGATACCGGTCCGCCGCTCTACCTGTTGAGCTATTGAGTCCACAGGGATTGGAGGCGAGTTTTTATCCAATTTAAGTGCACGAGATATTCTCGCGACAACTGAACGGACAGTGTTAAGTAGAGTAGCGGACCGGTATCCCGAAGGTGCGAGTTCAAA
Organism: Heliopora coerulea; assembly: GCA_030142905.1. Lineage (NCBI taxonomy): Eukaryota > Metazoa > Cnidaria > Anthozoa > Scleralcyonacea > Helioporidae > Heliopora > Heliopora coerulea. Next base: position 109,694 of record JASJOG010000071.1, on the reverse strand, counting down.
TCCCGATCGAGTCAACGTTTTCAGTCGACTTCGGCGGTGTAGGTCAATTGTGAAGTTTTCGTTTTATCCTGTACTGCTTACCATCAACCAGACGTCGGAAGGTGTCAACTGCTTGAACATTAAGACAAGTCTTACAACGCGGTTTACCACATTTGTAGGACCACACTACTCTTGCTGCAAGGTAAACCTTTTCTCTTACCAAATAATTCCTTAAAATCATATCTGATCGAAAGTAATCAAAAGGCCTAAGAATAAACACTGCCTTAACTGTTGAATCTTGATAACATAAATTAAGATGTTTTCGTATAATTTAACTCTAACCACCGAACTTAGAATGAAACGTGACCACAAACGGTATATCCTTTTTTCCTGTGGAAATGCTAATTTTTAAAATTTTACACATTAATTTTAAACTTTTACACAATTTAACTTTTGGCACTTGTGCATTTAATAGATACCGTCTTTTAGGAAGGCGCCCAAGTAGTGGTTTCAAATGACGATTAAAATCATTATCTGATGTACAAATTTTTCTAATTCTTAAACCTTCACTATAAATCACTAACCGCTTAATATGAATCGGATGAGAAGATTTATAATGAAAAAATTGTGTTGGTTTTCTTTAGCATTCATAGGTCTTTATTTTTAATAGACACTCTCGAAGCTGGGCGGGCTTTGATATTCTTTTGCAAATAATCTGAAGAAATAAATAGAATTGAATATCTCATTAAAAATTAAAGGTATCAAACGGCCTGTTCAGACTCTGTGCCTAGGTACGGTGCCTAGGGACGAGCACCAGCTGGGACAATGTTCATACTGCGTCTCATCCGCTATAGCTGTCTCCGGTTTCAGATTGTCACCGCAATGAAATTGTACACTTGCCTGAAGTATGTGCTTGAAACAGCGCTTAAGTTGAGATATAAGGCTTTAAAAACACAAGGGAACTGTCAGAGTTTGTTTTCCAAGTAATAATATTCCGTATAATTATCTTATGTATTAATTCTGTGCATAGTTATTTTTTAGGAATATTCGAGATATCTGCCATTATATCATTTCTATTTACAGTCCGTATTTCATTTTGTTATCTAAACGCTCAAGAATGTTTGGGAAGTCAGAGGGTAAACATGCGTAAAAAACGGGCAAAGGCAAAATCGTGTTGACATTTGTGTTATAGCGCTCAAGTTCAAAGTTTGGAGTTAGGGCACAGGTGCCCATAATATCGCTCGGTCGCCACAAAAATGCTGCGTTAAGATTGTGGCCTGTACCGGGGCACCGTAAACGGGCTCCAAGTCTAAACAGGCCGTAACTAGATAGTACCCTAAAAAACGAGGACACTTTCTTGTTCGATACTTTGAACTTTAAATGAGATATTCAGCTTTGCTTGCTATCATATACCTGTTAGCGTAGCCGTAGAACACAAATTCAAACCAAAACAAACCAAAACAAACCAAATATCCTTCATCAAATTAAATACAATTTTAAGTCTCACCCAACTGCTTCATATTAAACTCGAAATATCGTGCCACAAATTTTACATGCACAATTTTTAAATCGTTGCTCACGACCAATTTAAATGTACAGCATGAACAATTATTGAATTCTATATTCACAATTTTTCATCCCAGTTATTTCTCAGATTCGTCCATGATCATGTTAACGCTGCCACTGTTACCCACGTTACTATTTCTTTTAATTGCTTCGATATCGCAATTCAAATCCATGAACGAAGTACCCTCCACATTCAAATTACTTTGAAACAGAGTGCTTATTCCTCGTTTTCTGCTGTATCCTTTCTTCCTATCTCTTAAACTCCTCATCAGTAACTGTCGCAATGTCATCTCTGTTTGGTAAAATTTTCGTTCGACCTTTACATAGCCAGAAATTGAGGACACTATCGCTGACAAGCAAGCACATTGGTTCTTTAACAGATAATTTTGAGATGGCGGATTTATATAGACTTAATAGGGCGAAATCTGTAGCACACATTTTTTGAAATATTTTATTTAAAATTTCTTCACGTGCACGTCTCCAACATTGGTAAATATCACAAGCATTGACTATTGCAAATTCTGTGACGACTTGTCAAGGCTAAATAGGATTCCGAAACCTGGTATCTTACCTCTAACTCCTTGTATACAATAAAGAAAGACTCATCAATGTTTGTATTAGATTTATTACAGCAACGATGAGGAAAACGATCTCCTACAATAAAATACAAATCAATAAATCAAGAGCATAACTGGCAACATGAATAATAAAGGACACTAACAATTAAAGTGACCAGTTCTTCGCAAGACGACTGTTCTTATGTAGTTTCAAAACACAACATGGCCGACCTCACACACGGTCAGCGGTCTGGTCTATAAGCATTAGGTCCCAGGCTATACGCAGGGAATTCTCCATACAAATCTGTTAAATACCTGAGATTTGGCAATATATGCCTCTCTTAACCGCGAATTTGTCCATGCCTGGTTGGCGTGTCGAGCGGATGCACGTCTGAACGAAATCGGGAAGGATGATACTGGGTTTTGTAGATGGTTTAAAGGCATTTCATCGTCAAAATAGGTTCCCAAGCGCTTTAAGATATACGGTTTTCAGGCCTCAAAATATCTGTAATTTAATCCGACCGTCTACATGATAAGTACTGAACTGGGCATAAACAAGCAACTCAATTGCTCGATAACTGAGTTTCTTCTCCGCCATTCCTGACATGAAGTTGTTGCTATGGTTTCCATGGTATTACCCGTTGTAATGTTTCTAACTTTGACAGTGGATTCAGATATAATAGTACAAATGAGCAGCTGATGTAAATATGTCTTGTAAATTTGACTGTATCGCACAAACCATCTGTAATTTGATCTTCGTGCATAAAACTTCTGTACTAAAAAGCTGAAGCTTCTTTAATATGGTCTCTTATAAGTTTGCTTTATTATATCTGCTGTTCCACTAGCTAGGCCACTAATTATTATTTGCAATAGTAATCGTTCGTTGAACGCCCCTCAATAATAGTATGGCAAATCAACATCCAAGGACATAATTTGTGCTGTGAATATATCCTCTATCCACTTTTGAAGCCTTGGCATAGTTTTGTCGTGCTCAAGAAATCTCTTGAAATTCGCACATAAACGAGCTTCCTTGGATTGGTAGCCAAGCGTTCAAAAGTTGCGCCCTCAAATAAAACCGCTGCTTGTCCCCGATTTCTGGCCATGGTTAGAATTTGAACCTAAATCATAGCCATCTTAACCGAACGCAAGAATAACGTCTTCAAGCCAACAACTTTACAAAGCTTTTTGCTATAACTTAATGTAAAATTCTCCGTTAATATGTACATATTTTAAAATCTCAATACGAAACTATTCATTGCACACAATTCTCCTCTGGCATTCAGAATTCTTTTCATCTTATAACCTCCACAATCATGAACAAAGTCAGTTAGATAACTCCTTGGTCGGCTCTTACTCTGGCTTATTTTTCGGTGCCTATTGCCCCTCGGGATGTATCAGGCTTAGAGCCTCCGTTCTTGGTATTTAACTCTAACTTATCCAAATATTGATGAATATCAGTGCTTTGCTATACACACTGGTATAAATTTTCTTATAACGAAGCTGAATCATAACATCAACATATGAAATCTTTGTCACAGACCAAGGTCTTGTATGTATGATAGTATGATGATAATCATTTACATATTTGCGAAAAATCCTTCAACATTTCCTCACCATAAAGCCAAATCAAAAAAATATCATTAGAAAGTCTCCACCACTTAGAAGATTTTATTCGGCATTCTTGAAGTATTCTACTCTCCAGTTTTGCCATATAAATAAATTGATAAACGCCAGCGGAAGCTTAGCTACTATAGCTGTACTCATCATATGCCTGTACACCTTATACTAAAATTAAAAATTATCATTTTGCAAAATAATTTTAGCCAAATCCTCAAACTCCTCAACAGTTATCCTTCCCTCTCCTAAAAACTCATATTTTTCTGAACTTTTTCAACCCTCAATAACCTATTTCATGTAAAATATTATAAAGGTCTACAATATCTATGCCACAAATAATAGATCTATCAGGTATGTCTCCCAATATATACAATGCAATATAATATAATATAATATAATATAGTATAATATAATTTAGTATAGTATAATATAGTATGTAAATGTATATATATATATATATAAGAAGTAAAATAGACAAAATTTTTTGCTGTCGCTACTCTGAGTTCCACGCGCTCAGGCGATCATCAGGCAACTGACAGATTATTTAATTATTCACACAATTATAATATTTGCAAGTTCACAGATGGTGTTGTGTTACATGTCGCATGCACTGAAAAGCTCCGATCGCTTATTTAGGATGTTCTTTTTACGTCCCTTCAAATGAACATAAAAAGAACATCCTAAATAAACGATCGGAGCTTTTCAGTGCATGCCAACATGTAACACAACACCATCTGTGAACTTGCAAATATTATAAATGTGTCAATAATTCAATAATTTGTCAGTTGCCTGATGATCGCCTGAGCGCGTGAAACTCAGAGTAGCGACAGGAAAAAATTTTGTCTATTTTACTTCTTTATTCGCTCTACTGGTATGGTATTGAGCGCTCTCCATTCTCAAACCAACACTGCAACCTTCTTGGTCCTCACCTTTGGTGTATATATATATATATATATAGTATACCAGTAACTGTATATCGGACGTCCTCGGGCTGCATACCCTGCATTTTCAACGAAAGCCGAAATTTGAATCACTTACACCGCATAATTTGTTCTTGGTTCTATATTTTTAGTTTATCGATGATAACTTACACAAAATCTCGCGCATGCATTTTTAATCGTTTTTGCCCGAGGGGTCTCCTCTTGTAGTGTAAAATCATCTGGTGTTAGCCAGAGTAAAATTGAAAAAAGTTGGATGTGGAGATGAAAGGGTTATTACATAGAAATAGTATTTCCATTTTTCATGATTTATTCAGTTCGAAGTTTTGTGAAAGAAACTTTGATTACTCAACAATCATCAATACCGACAGTGTTAATGAAAAGTTATGTCCCTTTTATATCTTTTGTAATCTTTCCCTTAATGCATTTGAATTGTCAATATTTTTAACATGGTTTGGTCCTATCATTGGATTTTGTTCCATTATTCTATCCTCGAAATTATAAAATATTTTACCTTGACAATAATAGTATTTAGTAGAATTAAATTGCACAACATTACATTAAATATTTCTTTTCACGTAAGCTTTTCTATTTACAGATATTACTTAGACTATAATAGAATTCAGAAGGTCAACAGAACGGGAATTCGACAGTTTCCAAATCTAAAATATTTGTACGTATTGTTTCCGTTAAAAATTTAAACACCAAAAATATTCAATAATGTAGCTAAAACATGATAATGAGAGAAAACTAGCCTACTTTTACCAAATAACATGGTTATTAAATCCACTTTCTCCTACTTTTAAAATTAAAACAAGGTACGTGTGCTAATTTGACGATTAATGATTCAAAATTCCAGTAAGCGTAAAGAAAACTCAGGTATTCAAGGTATTACAATCACAATGACAAGAACAGAGGCAAAAACTCTATTAAGAGCTATAAATTTATGGAATAATGATCGAGATGAAGACAATGACAACCACACAGTTTTGAGCATAATGGTGCATTATTTATTTCTCCCCAAATAATCGCTTTTCTTTCGGTTTGGTGGAATAGGGACACAAGCCTGAGTGTTGTCTGTTTTTACTTTCATCTCATTGAATGATATTATAAATGCTTGATAACTTTCAAAATTCGGTGTGTTTCATGGTCAAATAGTTGGTGTTTTATGGGCGACCTTCAACACTTTCCAAGCTTTTTTACTTGTACAATGCTAATGTAAAATGCTACTTGTAATATGCTAAGCTGTTATTCACTGATACTGACAGCTTAATGTATGAAATAGCTACGGACGATGTATATAAAGATCTCTATGAGAGAAAAGAACTGTTTGATGTTAGTGATTATCCAGAAGATTCAATGTATTACTTTAAACAGAATAAAAAAGTTATCGGAAAGATGAAAGATGAGACAGCAGGTGTTCCAATTGTGAAAATTATTGGTCTTCAAAGTAAGATGTACAGCTATTTGAAGGATAATAATTAGGGTGTAAAGACTGTGAAAGGAATTAAAAAAGCTGTTATTAAAACGGACATTGATCATATTAATTATAAAGAAACACTGTTTTCTAAACAACAAATGCATCATAAGATGAAAACGATAAAGAGTAACTGTCATTAAATAAGCAGTTATGAGATTAATAAAGTCTCACTGTCATGCTTTGATGATAAGCGTTATATTCTTGAGGATGGTATTAAAAGTTATGCATATGGTCATTATAGAATGTGTAAGAATCTTGCACATTAAATATTCCGTAATATATATGAAGCAACATAATTGTCAACTTAAGAAATATCACGATATCTTTTTTCCTTCTAATAAAGAATATAAAGACAAACAAAAAGATATTATATTCAAATTGAAATTGTTAAGAAAAAAATATATAGATAACAATATAAATAATTTGTATTTGGAGTATGATTGTGACCATTTTAAAAATAAAGCTGATATTGTAATGTACACAATGGAAATAATAAAAATATTAAATCTTCTTTATAATATATATGAATTAACCTAAGCAGTACTATAATATATTGAAAAGAATAAATGAAGATTGTTTAAAACTCTTGGAAGATGAGAATGAAATTGATTATGATTTTGCATTGAAAAACATTTTATATATGACAGAAAAAATTATGGCAGAAATTGGATTGAGAGTTGAACGTGATAGTTATCCAATATTAGAACTTAAAGTTGCAACTACATTATATTCATTTGAACTTATAAAAAAATCTATTGCTGGACGTAAAGATATTTAACACATTTAGTGTACAACTAGTTGCACACTTTGTACAACTAGAGTAGTATAGATTATGGGGATCCATTCTATGGAGATTAGGTGGTTTTGAGATTTTAACGAAAACTAAAGCATTTTTTTGAAATAACTGAAAATGCCATCAAAAGGGGGTGATTTTCAAGAAGGAGGGTACATAGATTTTCACCTAATGGGAAAGAGTACTCGTACCCCCGCATTCCATACTACTCAATCCCACTTCTCAAACAATTGACCATGAACGCTGTCCGGGTAAATACTGGAAAATGTTCAAAAGTAATCGTCATACAGAGATGAATGAACCAGAATCTTCATTCTATTTTACCAATAAACACCAGCAAAATCCAAGCGACACTAGAAATACATGTACGCAACAAACCCTCGCCCACTCTTCCAATACATCTCTCGAGAATCCAAGTAACATTGATAATTTTTCGAAATTGTCAAAAAGACAAATCGTCCTTACTATAACTGGAAGAGGTAATGCAATAAAGAAAACACAATATTTGCCCACAAATATTAACAACCCAAACTGGAAATTATTTTACATTTAAACCGCTTGTCGTCATATTTACGTTTAAAATTTATATCTTAATTTATTAAAACAAAACGTTTGGTGAGAATAACCTTTAACGGTTTAATAAATGATGAGAGATCCATTCTGACAATTCTACTGCTTATCAGTGGATGTTCGTAGCAAGACCCTTCATTATTTGAGATCTTGAGGTATTTCGAGTCACTTTCCAATCAAACTTTTTACTCATTTTGCTTTAAAGAAAGATTTTTTTTATTAGATAGCCAGGCTTTCCGTTTTAAAATTGGATTATTCTCAAAGGTTACCTGTCGGATATCAGCATCACGGACAGCTCATGAGTGAAAATTTTTTTTGATATTTTTTGTTTTAAAAAACTGATAAGTTCTATATTATCTCAAAGTTGGTTAAAACGTCTATTAGAGGTGCTATGAAGACGATTTGTAGTAAATATTCATCGGGAGGTACAACACTTTGTTGGCGAAGATGAAACGAATTACGAAACCGACGAAATAAACAAAGAAAACATAAATGAGTTCTCCATTTTTATCGCTGACCAATTAAAAATCGGAAAATACAAAACATAAAACAAAATACCACAAGCAAACCTTGTGCACGTTTTGTCCAACGAAGAACGAGAAGAGGGAAGTAAAAGACGTACTTCTTCCCTGGTAAAACATCGATAAAAAAGAAAAATGACGTACAAGCATGCAACTCTTGCGTATTTTCAACTAAGCATTCAGTGGCACCTCAATGCAAAAGGTTCAATAATAAATTTACACAAGGATGACTTTAATCACTCTTGAGAGGTTTTAAAATCTTGATGAAAGCATTACTGGTCGAATACGGTAAAGGTCATCATGCACAAATCATCCTAGATGTGAGAAAGACTGAAGTGGACAACCGTTTTGCCGAAGGATAATTTGGTGACCAAAAACAAGTGGCTTTGCAGCGAGTTACCTGGTGGCCGTTTACCTTGCATTTTTGTTTCGAGCCAAAAATACATCCTAACGTCTTCAGTGCAGTGACATTTTATAGGGGAAAAAATTCTAATTGAGGTGGTGAAATCTTTGTGTGGAAAGCGGAGAAAACATCCAAAGACTGTCATGACCTGGACAACTCTTCTGGACGATGAGTGTGCTATCCCACTTCTCAAACAATTGACCATTAACGCTTTCCGGTTAAATACTGCAAAATGTTCAAAAGTAATCGTCCTGCAGAGATGAATGAACCACAATCTTTATTCTACGTTACCAATAAACACCAGCAAAAACTCAGGCGATAATATTTGGTACAAGAACTCTCCCTTAGGGAAGAATGAAGTCGGGAAGCTACTTTTGAAAGCTACGCAAAACAATTCCGTTCGCAGAACTTTTATTTCAAAGCTACTCGATTCAGACGTTTCTGTGATTGTGGAGCTCAGGTAAGTGGTTACCAGAGGGTAAAAAGTCCCAAGATTTATACAAATCGGCATCTATTCAAGTTCTACGAAGAATGTCGTTTTAATACACTTAGTCTCTTAGCAAATGTCCTGACGGCAACCGAGTTCCCTTACATCTTTTGTTCATATAAATCAGAAAGAACCAAGACAAAGTATTGCTGCAAAAAATGAACAGTTGACAAATTCATGTTCCAAGGACCTAACTTTGAGAACTGCTCTTTCAACTCATAAATTGTCCAGTTACTGAGGTGGCCCTCAAAAGCGAAACCAGCCACAAGCACCACGAAAGCCATTTCCTTTGCTTGTCTTAAATCATTTACTGGCTTCAGTGTTCCAATAATGTAAACAACTTGCGAGAGATCCACACAAGGGAAAAAAGAACGAGACCAGATCGATTTGCTTCAATACGGTACCTAAGAATGGTTTGGTCAACAACATACCACTCCCAGAACTTGCACACGGCATTTTTGAGTGACCGGAATCCATGGATATATACCTATATATATATATGTATGTATAGAAACATACATACACAAAGTGAAAATTTTTCTCCCTAGTCACCACGCGTGTAACAGGATTCCAACGAGTCTCCCTTAGTACAACGAGTCTTCCTTTATTGAAGAATGAAGTCGGGAAGCTACTTTTGAAAGCTGCTCAAAACAATTTCGTTCGCAGAACTTGTATTTTAAAGCTACTCGATTCAGACTTACCTGTGATTGTGTTGAATTTAGTAAACGTGTTTACTAAATTCAAATTAAAATCTTAGACTCTGCCACTTCTACATTCTCGCTTAAAATAAAAGAAGCTCAACACAGAATCAAGGTTAATCCTGAACTTAACGTCCAAGTTCATCATTTCAACACAATTTTCAGTTTATAAGTTTCACACCACCCTCTCTTCTCTTGCTCCATATCAGTAATCCATTTATCATGTAAATATAGTTCCTGTTTTGCAATTAACATATCTGTCAGTAGTTGTCTCATCTGAGTAATTCATTATATGAATCACATCTCTGGTATCTTAATTAGCATATTTCAATCATATATATAGCCTATAAATAGTTTGTTAGTTTCATATTGTACTGAAGATAGCATACGTTTGCCGAAACATGTTTACTTTCAAAAAATTTGTCGTTTCCCCGAAGTGTTTAATATTATGATAACCGTGAATAAGAATTCTTGCTTGCGATCAAAGAGTAAAAGTTAAGGTTATAATGTAGATATATTCCATTTGCTTATTAAGTTCTAGTTTATGTACCTTGAGATGGAATCCTTCTTTAAGCTTTCTGTTCGGTGGAATTTCGTAGAGGCGGTGTCTAGGATTTTAAGAAAGCTAGGGTTACAGGCTATTTTGCAGCTTTTTGAAGTTTGCAGATATCTGCGCATTTTGGAGTTCCTATCTAATAACAACTATCTCGCGATCAAAGTTTACATTACTAAAAGCTTTGATAGCAAAACTTCGATTGTAAAACATTTTTTCAAGGACATGGAAGTTGATGTGTGGTTGTTAAGTACCGTGAACAAAATTTCGTTTACAGTTTGAGATATACATGTCAGGATTTCATATAACTTTAAATTGACCCTGCAACAGACTGGACAAATGTCATGCATAATTGAAATTTTATTCACCCTATAGTCGTCTGTTGATACTTTTGAATGCCATGGAAATGGTTGCGTATCTACGCTCGTTAATATCACTTTCTATGAAAAAATTTTAGTTGAACGTCACAAAAGCTTAAATGAGTGTCGATTCAGTAAAATGAAGGTATTTTTACGTTACTGTGTTTGATTTGGGCATTATTTATTTGTAGCATGTATTTTCTGGTAATGAATAGCAAAAGGTATAATAAATGTGTTTACTAACGTTAACCTATGTTTCTTAGGAATCACATTTCGTCAATGAACCTGGGGAGAATGAACCTGGTAAGTAGCATACGACGGTTTAAAATCTTAAAAGTATTTCAGAATCAATGTAATTGAAGAACCAGGGGGAGGTCTTCATCGAAGGATAAAAATCAAGGCCCAGCAAAAAATTCGTAAGATAGGCATATTTGTGTCAAAAGATTTATTAAGATCTAACGATTCGTTGCTCAAAACGCAACATTATCAGAAAATGAAACATAATACGACAAAACAATTACTATAGAATATTATTACGTTGATTAGCGTAAATTAGGCGTTTAAGAGGAAATAGGAAGTGATATCAGATGTCAGACGTGACCAACAGGGTAAAGGAAGTCAGAATAAGGAAAGAGGAATTGAGCTTGATTGACAGTTGAGAGTAGGATTGAGTTTGTAAATGAGTAAGCTTTCTCAAATGAGTAGTTTCTTAGTCAGAAGGGAGGAGTAAGAAAGGATGGTGAAATCATCCTGGGATGGCCAGTGTCATGGTGATGTGACAGGATGTTTTTCACAAAAGAGCGTGTTCAGCGCAGAATAGCCGATATCATAAAATTAGATGATTAAAGGACAATTTCTGATATTGTATAAATTAGGTCTGACACGTTAGTTTTTAATTAATTCTTTTGTTCATTCATTTTTCGCACATTTTGTTAGAATATCGTAGATTAGCTAATAAATAGTAGATTAGCTAAAAGTATAATAAATTAACTAAAAAGAAACTGCATAATATTTTTTCCTATGTCACTTCGGAAAGAAAAAGATGCAATGTGACACCATGTTTACACATATACTATTATATTCTACCACTGTTAAATCTAGTTAAGAAAGAGCTTTGTGTTGCGTAGTCAGTAGCAGTTGACATACTTTGATTTAAGCAATGTCTAAATCGTTTTGCTTTGAAAAAAATTGTTCAAACATTCGACCAAACAGAAACCAGATAGCAAATTACAATAATAAATTACTAAGAGGTGAAAAGTCCTAATAATATAAATGGATGAAAATAGCTATGTAAAATAAGCAAGGCCACATTACAAAATTCCACGTAACACAAAGCCACTCAATCCAATGCTTCAGAAATTAACACCATTAACAGTATGAAAAACGTTCTGTTACAAAAGAAAAAGCAGTGAAATGAAATAAAAAGGGACAAAAACAAAAGAAGGGAAGGGAAACAAAATAATAAGATCAAAAGCCATTTGAAATAACACTAATCAACACAAACAAAACCAAAACCACAAAAAAGCACAGCACGACCCAACACGAAAGAACAAAAGGACAACACTGTGAGAAGAAATGGAAAGAAAATTGACATATCAGAACTGAATAGGCTATGCTAAAAATTGTGCAAGACCAATTATTAAAAAGGAAGAATTTTGTTTTTTATTTTCTTTGGCTATCAAAAAGAGATCAGTTTTTTAAGTTGTACAACCTTAAAGTAAAACGTTATCTCCACTTTTCGATTGTTTTTTGTTAAAATGCTCTGTTTTCTTTGTAATTAAAGATGGTTCGTTTTTCAAGTATTTTGAAGTAAATCATTGTATGATGACTCACTTTCATGCAAAACTATTTGGAAGCCCATATGATATTCACACTCCAATCATTAATTGTTCCGTTTCCAGGTAAACAAAGTACATGTCTAAGAAACATAAGCTCTTTTTGGTATTCAAAATTAAGCTGCTTTATAGATTGAGCATTCCATGTCTGCGTTACAGATGTTTGATATGTAAAGCAATAACGAATTCACAGGTAATGATGGAGCTCACACTGCTTACCACACTGATGATTGATCACCGTTGATAACGTTTCTTACGGTGATATTCAGTAATACCGCACAGGTTGGACGAGCTTGTTTATTATGGGCGAATCTGAACTGATATAAATTTTTCAAAAGTGTTTCTCATTATTCCAGTCATGTCAAGGTTCTATATGAAATGAGTTTCCTCAATTCATATTTTGCTTTCTTTTTATTCCTACTTTCAAATCAGGATAAGGTGATTAGAACAATTACTGAACCTCAGAAAAGCCGAGTAATGTGAACTTGAAAGGCAACCTTGATACTCAACTCTGTAAAGTTGGCATCAATTGTGTCCCATCGTTGTTCCACGAAAAATGCTCTTGAATGCTGTTTGTTTGATATCTGCCATTTGAAATCGTTTTCAAGGAGGTACCTCCTGACACTTAAGGCCGATTGTCATCTTTCCAAGGGAAAGATAGGGAACAAAGCAATTCAAAAACAAAACAAGATAGAACTGAAAATAAGGGCTGTAGAGAAATAAGCATATGAAGTGGTTGAATATCGTCAAACATTTCCATCTTCCTGTTATGCGTAACTGAAAGCACTAGCGGCCTTTTTAGTTGTTGTAAACAACCACGACAAAGAAGGGAAGAGTATCCAAGTTATGGAGTGATCGTCAATTAGTGTTAAGCGTGGTATTGTTTGTAGCATCTAAAATTCATGATGCTCTTGCTTCTTTCATGTCATTCGCAACAAAAATTTCCGTTACTCAAAATGTTACAAAATCAAAATTAAAACGTTTTCCTGAAAGGCAAGATGAGAATCCAAATACAGATTAAATCCAAACAAAACAAATTACATTTGTTAAAATGTTTTGATATTGGACTAAGAAACTATACCCACATGCATTCCCCAGTTAAAGCAAAGGGCTTCCTCTGAAGTGAGCTTAATTGGAATTTTAAGCATGTTTTTGTTCTTATTTTAATGTAGAATCATTGAAACTATTGTGACAGATTTCATGCTTAATATATCTAGGAAAATTGAGAAGGTTAACTTCAGGTACGTAGGGATGAGAATTGGCATTATAGTTTATCTAAGAGATAGTATACAAAGCCAGACATGGCGGGATCGCCGAATTTTTCCATCATATGGCATACAAGCCTTAGAACGCACTTAAAAATCACCAAAATTTCTAACCGCCCAATAAAACAGGATCTGGCGCAATTGAAATATTCCAGAAAATTCCATCTAAATGTGGCACCATACAACAAAACCAAAAATCCATTCAAAACATTACTATGATATCTTCTCGTTATATCATAATATAGGCTCATTCAAAAATTCCAATTATTAAGAGATAATATTTTTATGACCATATGCATAACTGCTGATTCCATTTTCCAAGATATATCTTTTATTGTCGAAGCAGCTTAGTGATACTTTATTTATTTCAAAGCTTCCTAACTCATGATTTTGACTTTTGATAGTCTTCATTTTATGATATAATTGTTTTTTGTTGATCAAAACATCTTTATAATTTTCATGTTTGATATCCTTCTTAATAACATTTATTTCGATACCTTTAGCTAGCGCTGTTTTACCACCTTTTCCATTATCCTTCATACAAGAACACATTTTAGATTTTAAACCTACAAATTCAACTATTGGAATTCCATAAGCTTCATCTTTAAAATTTTCCAATAACCTTCTTGTTTGTCTTATCAAAATATCGAGAAAATTCTGAACAATCACTATTATCAAACTTTTCTTTATCAATCCAGAAATCTTTAAAAACATCTTCAGCTTTAATTTCATACTTCGAACTTTCAGCATCTGTAAACAATAATTCAGCATTATTTCCATATTTTTCTTTGATATAATTATAATGAAAGTCATACATTAACGTCTTAGAAAGATCAAGGATACACATTACTATATATGCCATCCTGTTTAAGGTTAGAGTTTCCTTGATCTTATGTAGGCATTTCCCGATTGCACTCCCAAAATCATGAAACGTTGCTACCAAAAACACCAAAAAATGCTAGAAAGTTGCCAAAAATTCAAAACGTTGCTGCCTTAAAACTCGGAGTTTCCATTACCTGTCATCAAAATTGTACAATATTTTCACACAGTACCTTATGAACGTGATGTTTTACGTTTCCTTTGTTGTCCTTAATAACTAGGGAAAAGTAATTTTTATTCCATAATTACTTGAAACAGGAACAAAAAGTGATTTATTTCAGTGTAATTACATTTGTTCACTTCAACTGAAATGTAACGTATAACAATCATAACTTGAAGAGTTTGTCTACACAAAGTCCAACAAACTTAAGTTCTAAAATCTCTTTGCACTGTTATTTTGAATCATGACACAAGCTTCAAGATAGCCTTCAAGAGCCCTTTCTTGTTGAGAGCTAAAAGCATTTGTCAAAAGACTAAAAGCTCTTTCTGCAGATGCTGAACTTATGCTGAATCAACAAAAGTTTTTTGACAATAAAGGCGAAGTGCGGAAGGGTCTCCTTGTGAGAAGCCCACCAGGTCAACTTATCATTTTCACATGTGACTGTAACCCCATCAACTGGAGCAAGATACAATGGAAGCTCTTGTACCAGATCAACAACTATGTCGTCAGTGATAAAAGAGAAATTCATTAACTCTTGCAGTGATGCTGCTGTCGGGTTCAAGCTTTGCACTTTAATAGGGCAGGAAAGACGTGCAGCTTTGAACGCTCTCACAATTCCATAAAACTGGCCACTAAACTTTTCCTAATAACACTGAGTGCACAGTGCATCATGGCCATCAGCAATATGCTGAGCAACAGCCAATGTGTTAGGGTAACTGTCAACTGCTACAGCCCTGGAAACAGTGGAAAGCCTTTCATAGCAGGTGAAAATCAGTGGGCGATTTCCTTCCAAGTAATACGTGGCATTTACAAAATGCACCCCTGCATCAATGAGTGCAGCCAACTCCGAGCGTAAGGTTTGGCAGCTTTGGAAATCGTCAAATATCTCTAGCAGATGTTGGCGATTAGAAGGACAGATTTCTTCATTCTCACGAAGAAATGGCTCAACAAAATCAAAGTAATTCACCACTTTGTTAAGCACGTCCCATTTGCTCCACCAACGCGACTCACTCAGTGTACGAATAGACTTCCCTGTTTTCTCCTTCCAAACAAGTCGTGCGTTGTAGCTGTGAGAGAACACTCCTATCCAATAGCGAGGAAAACGATCAAGGATTTGAAATTGAAAATGACTGCCAATGTTGTCTATTGTGTGTGAGAGAGCACACAACATCCAAGAGCTTTGGAAATGCAATGTACGAGTTTCCTGTGTTTGTATGACCACAAGGTCTCATGGGGTGGTGTACAATAAGAGATCAGCAATGACTGGCATGTTTTCCGAAAGCGAGTGATTTTTCATCTGAAATACATTACATTTTGGCGACGAGGATGTGAAATGGCAACCTACGACAAAATTGATGAATTTGACAGAGAGTCTGATTCATGGGAATTTTATATTGAGCGTTTAAACTTCTATTTTATGGAATCACATCGTCCGAGGATGACTTGAAAATACGCCGGGCAATCCTTCTCAGTTCGGTGGGAAAGAAAACCTACAAATTAATGTCTGACCTGTTGGCTCCAGGAAAGCCCGGAGAAAAGTCTTATGAGGAATTGTGCACCTTGGTAAAGAGTCATTTCAACCCAAAACCGAGTGAAAGCGTGCAAAGGCACAAGTTCAACAACTGGTTCAGATCAAACGGGGAGAATATCTCTTATTTTGTAGCGGCTTTACGAAACATGGCAGAATACTGCAACTTCGGAAGTAGTCTTGAAAATATACTGCGTGATCGTCTGGTATCTGGAATAAATAATGAGAATCCAGAGGCGTTTGTTGTCTGAAGTGGATTTAACCATCAAAAAAGCTTATGAAATTGCGTTGTCAATGGAAACGACCGCACAGCACATGGCCGATCAACAATCTACTCCCTCTAAGTCGAATACAACGTCTGCATCTGTGAAAAAGTCAGTTTTTCACAAACATCATGTCCCAAGAGCGAAAATAAAGAATGTTATCGTTGTGGAAAGAATCACAATCCGGCTAAATGTCGCTTTAAAGATGCCACGTGTCACTATTGCAAAAAGAAGGGACATATCGTTGCTAAATGCCTCAAAAAAGCGAAAAATGCATCTAAAAAAGCCACACCAAATTCAAACCCAAGTTCTCAACCAGGCAAACCGAGAGTTCATGTTCTGGATACCGAGGAAGAAAAAGAGGATGAAGATATATACTCACTATTTGCTGTCAGCCAAGGTAGTTGTAAGAACCTCTACATGGTAGCTGTCGAATTAAATGGTCTTGAAGTTCAAATAGAGCTTGACACAGGTGTACCCCTTTCTGTTACTGGAGAAGATATTTTTGACCAGTTAAAGAACATTGAGGGTTCATTTCTCAATTTGCAAAATACCAAGTTAACCTTGAAAACATACACAGGAGAGGCTATCCCAGTCTTAGGAAAACTGTTAGTTGAAGTCAAGTACAAGGACTTTTGTGAACACTTGCCAGTTATAGTTGTACAAGGCAAGGTGCCCAGTCTCTTTGGCCGAGATTGGCTACAACATGTTAATTTGTCATGGCAAGAAATTTTCCATCTTAGTGTAGTATCCCCTGATGTATCTAACCTACTGAATAAGCATGAAGCCTTTTTGAGGGAAGGACTAGGAACAGTTCAAGGAGTCAAAGCCAAGATTTACGTCGATCCTCAAGCTCAGCCCAAGTATTTTAAACCTCGCCCTGTAGCCTATGCACTACGTCAGACGTTTAAAACAGAATTGGATCGTTTGTTAGCTGAAGGAACAATTAGTCCTGTTGAATTCTCAGAATGGGCAACTCCAATTGTACCCATTGTTAAGCCTGATGGTACCATACGTATTTGCGGAGACTTCAAAGTTACGCTGAACGAAGTCAGCAAACTCGACAACTACCCAATCCCTAAAACAGAGGATCTGCTAGCTCAACTGGGAGGTGGAGTACAATTTACCAAACTGGATCTGAGTCAAGCCTATCAACAATTAGAGTTGGAGGAAGAGTCCAAGAAGTATACCACCATCAACACTCACAAAGGCCTATTTGAGTACAATAGACTGTGCTATGGCATTGCCTCAGCTCCAGGAATTTTCCAAAGAACTATGGAAAATCTACTGCAAGGTATTCCAAATGTGGTAGTACGAATAGACGATATCCTCGTCGCTGGAAAGACATCAGCCGAACACTTTAATAGTTTAAATGAAGTACTGTCGCGCCTGGAGAAAGCGGGTATCCGTCTGAAACGTTCCACGTGTATCTTTCAAGCACCTGAAGTCACTTACCTGGGACACCGCATAAACAAAGATCGTATTCATCCGCTCGAAGGAAAGATCAAAGCTATTCAAGATTCACCAAGGCCTACCAATCTGAAAGAGCTGCAAGCCTTTTTAGGCATACTTAACTATTATTCTTGTTATCTTCCTAACGTCACTGCAATACTAGCCCCTTTGCATCAGCTGTTAGTTAAAGATACCCCATGGAACTGGAGTGAACAACAAGAAGAGTCTTGGAACAAAGCTAAGTCAGCACTTTACTCTTCACAACTTCTAGTACATTATAGTTTGGAAAAGCAGTGACTCTTGCTTGTGACGCATCACCATATGGTCTAGGTTGTGTAATTTCACACTTCATGGAAGATGGCACTGAACGTCCTATTTCGTATGCCTCTCGTACTCTGCCTCCTGCAGAGAATAACTACTCGCAACTAGATGGAGGCAGCAGCCATCATGTTCGGTGTGAGGAACTTTCACACATACCTCAATGGACGGCATTTTACAATTTATACGGATCACAAGCTCCTGCTGGGTCTACTCCAGTCGAACAAACAAATACCGACAATGGCCTCACCACCCATACAAAGGTGGGCTGTGTTTCTGTCTGGCTATTCATATAAGTTGATGTATCGAGATGGTCCTAGTAACCGTAATGCCGATGGTCTTAGTAGACTACCGTTGCCAACAGAAGTCAAGAGTGTCCCTGTCCCTGGCGACATTATGTTTGTGATGGATCATCTTGACAATACCCCTGTTAAAGTCAAGGACATTGATCGGTGGACGTCACAAGACCCTATTCTTAGTGCAGTGCGACATCAAGTAATGTCAGGATGGCCCAATCCAGATAATCGTGTAGAGTTCAAACCTTACCAGTAAAGGAAAACACAACTCATCTGTCAGGATGGATGCATACTATGGGGATCCAGAGTAATCATACCTCCCCAAGGAAGAGCCAAACTTCTCGATGAACTACATGAAGTACATCCAGGTATGGTCCGAATGAGAATGTTGGCCCGAAGCTATTTCTGGTGGCCCGATCTTGATGTTGATATCGAACAAAAGGTAAAGAACTGTGAAAGCTGCCAGTGTAACGCTAAAGCACCTTCAGCTGCACCATTTCATCCGTGGGAGTGGCCATCTAGACCCTGGTCTCACTTACATATCGACTACTCAGGACCTTTTGAAGGACACATGTTCTTGGTGGTGGGTGACGCTTACAGTAAGTGGATCGAAGTGTTCAAAGCAAGTTCCAGTACTGATGCAGTAACCATTCAGAAGTTAAGAGAGTGTTTTTCAGTACATTGACTGCCTTTTATCATAGTATCAGATAATGGAACTGCTTTTACTAGTGAAGAATTCGCACTTTTCATGTCTGAGAATGGCATAAAGCACATCTTTTCAGCTCCAAAATACCCAGCATCCAATGGGTTCGCTGAAAGATATGTACGCACCTTTAAAGAAACAATGAAGAAGATTGGAAATGAAAAGGAAAGCATAGACACAAAATTAAGTAGATTTCTACTAAGCTATCGTACCACTCCTCATGCGACCACCGGTAAAACACCTGGTGAGCTACTGATAAATCGGAAATTGAAGACTCGTTTGCATCTGGTAAACCCCCTAAGTCAGAATACGACTCGCACTCGTGTAGAAGAGAAGCAGCTTGTTCAGAAAAAACAACATGCTAATCAACTGCCACTTAGAGAGTTTCAAGTAAACGACCCTGTGTTTGTCAAGAATTTCTCATCAGGTCCAAAGTGGTTATGTGGAATTGTCATTCAGAAGTCAGGACCAGTTTGATATGTGGTACAGCTTTTTTCCGGTGGACTGTTTCGACGACATGTTGACCATATTCGCCTGAGGACAAGCCCGCTTCCTCATCTTACAGTAACAAAAGATTTTCCAAGTACAGCAGAACCGACACCTGCACCACTGCAAACATCTGTACCAAAACCCATTCTAGATGAACTTAAGAAACCTGATGCTATCACAGCTTCAGAACCTTCAGTTGAACAGAAGACAACAGTTATTAAAGTCTCAGAGCCTGCTGGTACTCTGCGAAGAAGCACCCAAATCAAAACTACACCTGTTCACTTAAAAGTGTATGTGTACTAAAAGCTGAACATCACATGGACATCCATTGAACATTGTTATTGAACATTGTTGTGGACATTTGCTGAACATGATACATTGCAAGAAATTATCATGGACATTGTTTTGTAGCTTTATTGTTGAGATTTTTTTTAAGATTATTACGTCAGTCAGTTATGCCCTAGCAATTGTTTTTACTTATTTGTAAACTTATGGGTGGGGCAAAATATGCAATATACGGGTTTCCTGTGTTTGTATGACCGCAAGGTCTCATGGGATGGTGTACAATAAAAGGTCAGCCATGACTGGCATGTTTTCCGAACACGAGTGAGTTTTCATCTGAAATACATTACAGGAAAAAAGAACATTAGCTGTCTCAAGGCAGCTCCATTTACGGATGCACCATCTCTCATTCCCCCTAACAACACATTAGGACCAAGTTTATAGTCAACAGGCAAGCAAGACATTAGTCTTTGAGCCAATTCCTCTCCTTTCAGTGCCTTTGCAAGAATTTTCAGGCGTATTACACGTTGAGTTGGAGAAAAGTTCTCCTGAACATAGTGAATTATGATAACAAGGAATTCACCCAATATAGCAGTACCATCAAAGATTATGGATGCCTGTTTTACATCTTTGAGTTCTTCCAGGAGTCTGTTCTTTTTTTTTTTCTTGTACTGCTGGAATTAACTCACCTAGGTGGCTGCTGCTGGTTAGCCTCTCTCCATGTTTTTCCAGTAATGGTCGAAGAACATCCACTTTTGCGAGTGGTCTTCCAGCATTGAGAAAAGATTCAATTACTTCAAAGCGAAACAGTCGCATTTCTTTCTTGTCTCTCCTCTGCAGACATTCCATTATCGTCTGGCTTTCTGATTTCCTCTTTGCAGTATCAGAAAGTCCTTTCTTGTGCTTCACTGATGCTGCATGCTTATTGATAGAATATTTTTTTAAAGGGATAAATTCACTGCAAGCATTACAACGTAATCTTCTATCCACTACAGCAAAATGATGGTTTGGGAAATCCTTCAGTCGATCCCAAGCAGTTGTCTTTTCCCTCACGGTATTGACGGTAGTTTTACTTCCCCTTTGCTTATATTTTCCTTCATTAACTGGAAGTTTTCGTTTCCAGGAATAAGCAGCTTTTGCAGGAGCTTTACCAGCATTTACTGCTGCTACTAGAATTGGATGATCTTCTTGGTTTACTTCGTTTTCAGAGGATTCCTCTGATTGGTCTTGTTGTTCATCCATCCTTAAGTCATAATCAAATGTCTATTTATAGAAATCAATACTATGAGAGCACCATTTTGGAATATTTTGACAGAAGAACAGGTGACCCAAGCAAAAGAGGTCCGAAATCCGATTTGATGACAAATTTCAATAGATATTTCAGTTTTTTACCCTCAAATTTGTCCATTTATGCATTTAATCTACGTTTTGCTAAAAGGTTGCTGCCAAAATCAAAAAGTTGCTTGAGGTTGCTGGAAGAGGAAAAAGTTGCTCAAATCACCAAAAATTGCTGAGAAGTTGCCAAGCACAATCGGGAAATGCCTAATCTTATGGACAGCAACTAGATTTTCACTAAATATCTTATTACTAACAAATATTGGCTTAGCAGGTAATACAACAAATTTACCTCCATTTGTAATAAGTTTGACATTAACTCTTTTTCTGATGCTTTTAGCATTAGTTCTCTTTTGCGTGTTGAAATTAATGTACTGTTTTAACCAAGGAGATTGATTGAATTCCAATACTCCATGAACTTTTGTTACTTTCAAACCAAGATTGGTATATGATTGCAAATTTCTATAATGAAGATCGTATTTTTCTTTGCTGTTAAGTGTTGGTATTAATTTTGAAACCTGTTCTACAGATATATTATATTTTTCTTTAATGTTTTTGCAATAATTGGAAAGCATGCCTTCGTTTCGTTTACATTTATCTTTTAAGCAGCAATAGGGTAATCATTGTGAAGATTATGCAATTCAGTAAGATATTTTAAATCAACCTCTAGTATCAACTCTTTTTTACTATTTTCAGTGTACTTATTCAAGTCTAATTTATCTATCTGTTTATCAGTTAACCATCTACATCCACCTGTTAGTAGATATTGGCTCCTAGCCCAACTGTATAAGTTATTAGCATCTAAATACATAATATACTTTGAGGACGCCTTCTCATCATATGTTTTCATGTATTTATTGTTGGCTTTTCCATACCGGTTGGCTATATAGCTAACTCCCCCTCGCAGCTCTTTCTCAATAAGTTGAAACATATCATCATCTGACATAAGCTCTAATTTTATATCTTTTTCAACATTGCATCCCACGAAAGCCCCGGATTAGTGAAGTAGTGGCATGGGTCTAATTTGTAATATTGCATCCAAGTCTTTCTGAAATTTTCAAAAACATCGGCTAAAAGCAGAATATATGATTTTAGATATACATCATGACACTCACCCATATTTTTGACATTAAAAGTATTCCATACATCTTGAGCATATTTATAGTCTTCTTCTGAGATATGTTCGTCATTTAAAATATTATAGAATTCTTCTTTTTTCGGCAATTTTGTTTCACTAAGTCTTTCAAAGTTAACCATATAGTCATAAGAATAAACACCTTTCTTTTTCATCAAGTTCAATTCATACTCTTGGAACTCTTCAGAACTATATTTAAAAGCAACTTCTGGCAGGTTTGATGCCAGTCTGTCTAAACTACTGCTCATAAACTGGAAAC
Source organism: Heliopora coerulea (assembly GCA_030142905.1). Lineage (NCBI taxonomy): Eukaryota > Metazoa > Cnidaria > Anthozoa > Scleralcyonacea > Helioporidae > Heliopora > Heliopora coerulea. The sequence goes on along the minus strand of JASJOG010000071.1, from coordinate 86,974 downwards.
TGTCTAAGAATACAAGATGTTTGCCTAACATGAAAGCCATTTATTTTTCCATATTGTTCGGAATAACATTAATATTTTGTTTGAGCTTGCCAATTTCTAGCATTATGAAATGAGAATCATACCCGCGTAAATTATGGAAAATTACCGGAATTTTATCTGTTAGTCTAAAGTTGATATTACAATCTAAGTGGGCTGTTCTTCTATATTTTGCTGTTATATGGTAATGATCGCTTACTTTCATATTATTTTTTGAATGTTTTATCTCATCTTCAGTTAACTTTCTAATTTGTTTTCTAACTTTTTTTCTAAGATTCCTACTATAAATTAAACATGCGAGGCATCTCCAAACTTTTTTTGAATCAGAATATTTTGTGTTTATAACACCTTGTTTGCCACAGTCACATATGCGAGGATTTATTTCATTAAAATCTAAATTACATATACAGCACTTTTTTGTGTGAAATTTTCTTCATCTTCCTTTGTCATAATAATATCCTTATTAACAAGAATATGTAACACGAATATGTTACTGAGCAGATAATGGGAAATTCTAATAATAAAAGATACATTTGGAAAACCATACGATCATGTATCCCTAGGTGAACCGTACCTCGAGAATCTTACAGTAAAGATGATGAAACCATCGCAAATGAGCTTAATGGTTACTTTACTTCACTTGGCCAAGCTGCTCTGGAAAAAATTAAGTTGTTGTCAAACCAATGTAATTATGATTTATTACAAGCACCTTTTATCCCAAGAGACTACCCAGTGTCCGAACAATTTACATTTAAATCAGTTGATTCTAATTATATGCAGAATATCATTAACTCAATGCCAATGAACAAAGCTCCGGCCATGACAAGATTCCTGTTCGCGTAATAAAAGACAACCTATCGGTAATTCTTCCATCTATCACCTCAATTGTTAATATTTCTTTACTGACTAGCCAGTTTCCACGTGCTTGGAAGAAGGCCGAGGTTTTAACCGTCCCAAAGGATGGCGATCATGAACAAGCGGAAAACAACCGTCCCATTTCACTACCACCAGTATTATCAAAGGTATGTGAACGAGCAGCATTAAATCAGCTAACACCATACCTAGTGTTACTAGTACTCTCTACTAAACAAAAGTGGAAACAAAAAGTTTCACTCTACTGAAACAACTCTGATAAAACTTACGGACACTATATTAAACGCCATGGACAAGAAAGAAATAACCGCAGTTGTGTTATTGGACCTACGTAAAGCATTTGACAGTATAAATCATGAAATATTATTAAACAAACTGCGGGACATTGGCTTATCATGTTCTAGCCATTCCTGTTTCAGCAGTTCCTTGTCTGACCAATGCCAGGTCGTACGCATAAATTCAGCCCTGTCAGACCGCTTGCCGGTCTTGAGTGGCGTCCCCCAATGTTGTATCCTGGGTCCCATCCTATTTAGTATTTACATTAATGACCTACCTCTTATTCCTACGTCATGCGAATCAGAATGCTACGTTGATGATAGCAAACTTTATATTTCCTTTCCAATTAATTACACAAGTGATACCATGATGGTAATTAATAATGATCTTGTTCGGATACGCAATTGGTGTTTTCAAAATAGTTTACTCTTGAATCCAAAGAAAATAAAATTAATGGTATATGGAAGTCGGCAAATGTTATCCAACTTGTATAATTTTCGAGTAACATTACTAGGAAACGAAATCCAACCATCATTATGTGAAAAGGATCCCGGCGTAACATTTGATCAAAACCTTACACGAGAAGAAGTTTTAACTTTTCATACATTGCAAAGGTGTTACAAATTTAACGTAAATTTAGTCTTTTTTTTACCTTTGTCCAAGTTTGCAATAGTATGTATTTATGAATTTTCATCATCTAGGCAATGAGTGTTTAGGTGCAATGGCAGACTATTCATTGAATTTACCACCGCTGCAAAGGTATTAGATATTTCAAATTTTGCCGTAGTCACTAACCATGCAAATGTGTGGTAGTTTTAGAAATTTACATCATTTTTGCTTCCATCTTTAGTTGTGTGAAGATATTGATTTTCAGCCAGTGAAAACATTTCCATCAAATTCGAGGGTTTTATAATACCACTTTTTGTTTAAAAACAAAAATTCGCTATTATGCAGAAGTTTTAAATTTTTGGCATCAGTTTTAAGAAAAGTAATTGCCGATTTTTTAAATTTTCTGCAATATAATCCAGTTTTGATGTTGTTTCTCTACAATGTGTTATTTAAAAGGATATGAATTATTACTAGAGTAAAGCCGATTCTAATACATGTCAGCTCTACAAGGATAGCAGTATAAGGAGGCGCAATTAGATATACACATACGAAGAACATTTCAATGTAAGAAGTTTAATTTTGGAAACGTTTAACTCAAACTTTACGACTGTTTTCCACTAGGCGAATTTTATGGCGCGAAATTTGCTCTCGGTTGGAACTAATGAGAAACCAAGTCAATTTACACAAAGAAATGTCGATTTGCGCGATAAAATTCGCCAAGTGGAAAACAGCCTTTAAAAGCAACTTTAAGTAATTCGTACAAATTAGTCACATTGAAGAGTAATAAACACCAGTAAAAGTTTACAAAAATATTCATAATACTGTGTGTAAATGTCTTGCAATGTTGTAAAATATGAAAACTAAAAGGTCTTAATTACATCTTTTTTTTATGGCCCACGACGGCATACCCTCGGGGGGGTTATCATCTATGGGATCTCCTTCTTGTCGGGGTAACACCATCGCTCTAGCTTTCTCGCTTTTTTTCCTCATTATTTTTCGGTCGAGGCTTTGAAGCACATTGGTGAATTCTTCCGACCTCCATGTAAATGGATGAGTCCTGATCACCTTTCTTGGCCTTTTCCCCTCATCATCTGATCCCATTGCTCGTTCTTCATCGCTATCAGTCTCGTACGAGCTGACTTCTGGCGACATCGCTTCAAATAACAGACCAGACTTAATCTTTTTTCGGTGATGCTCGTTGAAAGCCGGTGATGTTTCCGTAATCTTCTTGTGGAGACGTAATTTCTAGATTTTGTGGTAGAAGGAAATAAGAAAGATCGTTTAATACCAGTATAGATCACATCATACGCATTTTTTAGTGTTACAAAATACTAAGCTTGAGAGAGCTAAGGTAGTTTTGTTGGTCTGATGACTGGACAAGCTGGACAAGATAACAAGAAATAGGACTTCTGGAACAAAAAAACATCAATGAAGTTAAGAGGTAATTATATTTCATGTGAGTTTGTTACAGCCCTGCAGTCAATGACTGTAATATTTTTTACCGGCCATTGCCGCTCAAGGCCTTTTTGCAAACAGTACACGAAAATATACAATTTGTAAGTTTTTTGTATCGACTACGTATAGCAACCACCGAGGCAGCATTCACGTCATTTACAATAGATGGCTCTATGCTCTGAGACCTGACACAACCGTAAGAATACTAGGAAAGCTGGTCGAGTGGTTGTAAAAGTTTCACAAATATGCCAGACTGAGAAATAGCCAAGAGAGGCACGCTCTCGCTGGAAGACACTTCCACAGACTACTTGTCATAGATCACTGGTTTAGAATTTCGTAAAACAGCCTACTTTGGCACTTAATTATTCCTTGGACGCGCGCTAGATTCGAGTCAGTCAATTATTTTGAGTCCATCAAGCACAAACGTGACATTGTTTTATCAATGATAATAATGTTACGGATTACAAACATTTTTTTTGTTTTTTTTGCATGACGTTTCACTGTATGATAGAAAAGTAAGAAAATCAAAACAAGTTAAAACTTTTTTCCCTAATAAGGTCTGAGTGTATATGGTCACATTGACATTAGGTGCTGAGCTGATTAGAATTCTGGCCATTCATTTTCATAAACTTGGACGTAATAAACGTATATATTTGACTCACCTACTAGATGAAAGCATGAGGAAAAAAAACCATCAATGTGTATGAACTTTAAATAACTAATTAATATTTTTTACATATTTTTCTTTTGTGTTCTTGGGGTTTACCCCTTTTTGTACAAAATGAAAATTTACTTTAGATTGCAACCATCACCATAACAATCTGGGGTTTAAAACATCGTTGGACTATTTTAAAATTTAACGTATCCCTTGAAAATAAAAGATAGAATTAATTTTCTCTAAAAGTACCCTCTTCAGCACCCCTTTAAGATTCCCGTGTCTTACTTCGTTTATTCGATGCCTTCGTCTCTCACGTTGTTTAATGGCATCGTGAGAGCCTTCTTGTTTGGCCTTCTCTATTCTTCTTTTGCCAAGAAAATGACATTTCAAAGCTCCTTGGAACAAAAGGGAAGAATATATAGTTTTGTTACTTGTCCGATTTTTAAGACACAAATAAAAAGAATGAAATATGAATTAAAATGAAGGTCAATCAAAGACTATGCGATAAGTAAACGAAATGACAGTCAAGCTCGGAAGTCATTCGTTAATATCTTTTTTTGCAATTAAACTGGAAGCTGCAACTAAAAGTGCAACTATCTTCAGAGTACTCAAGGGAGAAAAAAACATTTAGGTTGGGATGGGGACACAACATGAACGAAAAACATAAAGTATTAATCATAATAACAAGCAAGTCTTATAATATCCCTATGGGGAAACGGCCATTCATGAAGTTATTTCGAGGAAGACGTCTTAATCAGCACAAGAAAGAATTAAAGAGCCTTTACCACTTATTATAATGCCTTTCCATCTCTCTCAATTTTTGGCAGTGTTGCCAGTTTGGTCATCTCAGGGAAAAATTTGTTCTATTTGCCTTCTTTCAAGCCGTTTTAAATGAATAAAATAATCAGGTAGCAAAACTGTTTTTGGAAAATTTTGGCGTTTTTGAAACTTTGAACTTTTGAAACCAGCCACTCATTTTACGATTCTAAAGGTAGTGGACGTGACTTGGGAATATTTACTCGGAATACTTGCAGTGATCTAACTAAGTAGCGGATTAGTTTTTCTCTGGCTTTTTTTTTATTATTTTATTTATAATTTTTTTATTTTTATTCCTTGGGCATCAAAAATTTGAAAAATAGTTTAATGTATCCCCGAAACTAAAAATATAAGGATTACAACTAAATAAATGATATTTTTTATATATAATAATGTCGACTACGAATTTTTAATACTTAACAAGCGGAAATTTGTTTGGTTTACGTTGCTGTACATTGCAAACAACAGTAACTAGGAAAGATGACAGAGCCAAATATGAAAAGTACCGGCCACCTCATGAGCAAATTTAATCTTCAAAAGGCTTTTAATACGTATATGAAATGATCTTATTGGCCAAGAGAGGTACCAGCTGCAGATCCTATAAACTTCTCATTAACATAATTAGTGTTAGTCTCTGTTTTGCCTGTTTCCTCCAATCAATGCTCCAAATAAAAGCCCAGCTTGTATTTTGTTTTCATTTCATACTCCAATGTCTTACCAGAAGTTGCGTTAAAATGTTCTGATCTGAAATTCGTGTTGAGAGGCGTGGCGGGAGATGTCTATAGTAGCCGCGGCCCTGCAGGCATTTTGTTTGAAAGGCAGCTTTCTCACTGCTCAGCTGAACTGCATTCTTGACAAAGTACCTACACGAAGGTAATGTACTCACAGTACGAAAATTTCAAAAATTCTTGAAATCCAAAATCCTCAAAAATCACTTCTTCCACTGCAATTATTAATTATGCAATCAGTTCGGCATTTATCAATGAAGGTAACAGACATTTTACTGATCAGTCCCTAGGCTTCCTGCGACCAAAACGTCTCAGGTAAATGCTGATTAATTTTTGTCTGATGTGATTTTGGCGGGAACGTGCGAATATCGTTAATGAAATATTACGTTCTGAGGAAACGTCCAGGAGAAAAGATTTAAAGAATCTGTTATAATTCCCGACTTAAATGATTCATTGGCAAAGGTGAGTTGAGGCTTAAGATCTCTTGTGGACGGTGGTAATGCCTGTTTGTTTCTTCCCTTTGCCGTGCATCAATCTTCAACAACATTTCATTTTGCGACTGAGTGTCAGGACTTAGAAGGCTAACATGGGAAAACTTTGTCTTGTGTTCAACAGAACAAGTGCTAGAAAGTTTTTGCTTTGTGGTGGGCATATCAAGCTCATATTCTAGGCGTAAGAATGGAACAAAAATAACAAGTCGATCTGTGTTCTTACAATGCATTATGATCTGCAGATTCTTTTGCGTCACTAGCAATTAACCTATTTCATCTGTTTCAACTGTTTGTATTTGATTTATTATTTACGAAGAAGTCTCTTCAACTTTTGGACAGGTCTCAATAGATTTCTATTAGTAACCGGTCTTTTTTATGTGGCCATTCATATTTTGATCTTTTGTCAAGTGAGCAGGTCATTTGGATACTGTGTTAGGTCGATAAAATCATCGAAGACATGGCAATTGTTATTTCTGGGACCTAGAATTTCGGTCGTGAGCAATAGAGGTGGACGATACCCGTGGCCATGTCAATTAGACAATGCAATATCAACTATTTTAGTTATCGTTAGTAACAGTACCACATCGATACGAAGTAGAGTCTGTATTGAAGGGAAGAATTACGATATTAACTGACCTCGCCAATTCGGCATACCGAGTAAATGTTAAAGATTACATAAACTCAAGGGACGGCGGAGCCGGGGGACTGCAGGGCTGTAGCCCCCCCTTTTTTCCAAATGTAATGTTGAAACAACTACGCTTTAAAACACTTGTTGTGCAATTTCTCAGAGAAGCATATAAAATGCTGTATTTTTATCTCAATCCCCCCCCCCCCTCGTAATTCCGCTCCGCCGTCCCTAAACTCCCTTCAGTGCTGTTGTACATTGCTCTACGCGCCGCCTTTTTTCGATACCGGGGGAAGTGTTACCGGTGTCGGAAGCGTCGACATTATCCCAGTTTCTCTGTTGTCGATTAGAAGTTGTCTGAGAACAAATCGTCATCCATCGTTTCATATTGTATGGCTTATAATCACTGGTTTAACTATTTCCGAACGGAGGTATTAATCTGGACGGTTCATTTAAAGGCACTGACCTACTAGGGCCACAGTAAAGAGGAAAATGGGCTTCAATGAACCCTTTATAAATGCAGTTTGTGAAATCATTTTATACTAGTTGGAATACTGCAATGGTTAGAAGGCCTAGAAACCTAAAGTCCTTGACATCTACATTTCATGTTATGGGAAAGGAGCTAGAAACGAAAGAATTCCTGCATATAAGCACGAACTGTAAACAAAGTGAGGTGCGCAACGGTAGATTTAATGGGAGTCTTTGTTACAAATCTTACATCTAACGTGACAACAGTTGCAGTTCGATGCTCATCCTGAATGTACTTCATTGTATACTTTGCTGACCATGCCATTCTTCGTCCAAAGGATCGTTTTTTCCTGTTAACCTAGCACAGTTCACAACGATCTCACGCACACACTTATTTTTTATAGGCAGAACGTCGTAACTTCTACCAAGGAAAGCCTTTCATTGTGCCTTAGAAAGTAATGAGGGAACTGCTACATCAAACGAAGTAAATTTTACCATTATAAGCTCAACGTGAATGGGTTATATTCATACCCAAATCACTTTAGCTCGTGTGAATTGGAAGAAAAAGCAGAGAAAGGGTACGTTTTCGTGAACATGTAAATAACTGTTGTGCAGCTGTTCCACTTTACTGTGGACTACGCAGAATATTGAACGATTATTCATAAGCAGATGGAATGTGCCCTTACTTTGCATCACGTAGCCATCAACCTTGTCCATGTTTTCCAAGGCTTTCATATTTTTAATCACCTCTTTGTTCACTGCCTCATTGTTAGGTACCCGGAAGCTGAAAATGTTTTATGAATTTAGCTTAAATTAGTTCAAAATTACATACCAGATGCCAGGTGGTTCCCCAATGTCATTGACAAGGCCACCACTGTATGATGAGTTAAATGCATTATATGATTACATACACAATACAATACAGTAATAAGCACTACAGTACATACTGTAACTAAAGTATGATTTGGTCTGGCAATTCAAGAAATCTTGCTCATCATTTTGGCTCTCATTAACTTCACTGCTTATTCATTTTTTAAAGATTTTTCAAGCTCATTATTTGCTTGAATGAACATGTTGAGTTTTTCCTCTTTTTTTTTCCCAGCCATTGTATGGTTTAACAGAAATCTCCATCTTCATTACCTGAGTTACAAATAAATCCAAGTAAAAGTACCCAAATAGCTGCATTGTTAGGAAAGATAAATAATCTGTTATGAGGCAGAAGCCTTAAAATATTTCAAGTTTGGAGACACAGGGGATACAATTCGAATTTGTTTTGGAATCACTGGCTGTTCGCAGAGTTAATCAGCTTAAAATCAACTGGTGCAGAATTAAAGTAGGAGTCAGAAAGTATAATAATTATTGTAGTGTTGGAACAAAATCAGTTCAGTAATACCATGCTATACTTGTGAAAGAAGGATCAATTGAGGTGTTTTGTTTTATGGGACTTTGAAAAAATTATTCTTTTGCAATACACATACCTTAATATTAATATATTACAGTACTGCTCAGAAATAACCTACAATAACCGCGTGCAAGACGCGGTCATTTTGCGGCTCGGCTGCGGTCACCTTGCGGTTCACCTGCGGTCACTTTGCGGCTCGGCTGCGGTCATCTTGCCGCTCGGCTGCGGTTGCCTTTGCGGTCAATCAAAACCGCGTCTCACGAGACGCAGACGTCGGGACTCGATCGGTGACATACGCTATTTTCCGAAGTCATGAGTCATCTACGGTAACTTCAAACGTGGTGACTACGGTAACTGTGTTCTGTGTTGCAAATGGGAAAACTTTCGGAATTCGCTAGGAATCGAATTGTTTCTCTGAAGTCTTCTGGTACATCGATCACTAAGGTTAGGAATATTCTCGAAGAAGAAGGAATAAAAACATCACGACCAGCTATAAGTCTGTTCCTTTCACGGTATGAACGAAGTGGCAGTTTAGCTGATGTCAAACGTAGCGGAAGAAAGCCGATCTTAAGTGGGCGTGAAAGAGATTTTATCGATGATAAAAAGAAAAATAACGACGAGTTGACATCGTCCGAATTAGAACACCTTTTGAGCGACAAGATAGGTGTAAATGTCTCAAGTTCCACCGTTCGACGTGTTAGACAAAACTTGGGGTGGAGGCGTGAGAAGGCAACATATTGCCTGCTCATTCGGGAACCCAACAAGATAAAACGGCTGTCCTTTTGTTGATTTCCTTGTTTTAAGTCGTATTTTACGATGGTTGACCATCCATGCGGTATAGAACAAAGACTGATTTATCGCTTGCTTGGCTAAAAAACGAATGAGTCATGTCATATCGACTATTTTGAAATCCCACTGAGGTTAATTAACATACATGCAAATATCGCTCGCTGAGAAGTGGCTGCGGACCAAAAGCTCACTTCTGGTTATTTTTTAATCTTTTTCCTATTTAAACGTCGAAAGATATAGCTGATTCTGTCTTTAAGCTTACTTTGAAGTAGTTTGCTACGTGTTGTTGACGATGGTTTGGAATCTCGTCTTGGTAATACGTATGACAAATTGAGTTTCACCGTTAATATCTGACTACCCTGAGATTTTACGGTTATCTGGACTAAAATTCTTTCTTTTAAACATTACATAGAGTATTTCTGTACTGCAAACGAGTCAGTCATGCCTTTAAAACTATTTTGAGATTCCGCCAAGGGAATCATTGTCAAGCTGTAGAATAGTTTATGAATTGCTAAACGTCGTATAGCGACTCATTACGACATTCAGTGATGGCTGTGCATTCCACCCGCCCGCAGACGCAGGAGAGACGCACATTGGACGCAGTATGGACGCAAACCGCACGCAGGAAGGACGCAAAATGGACGCAGGACGGACGCAAACCGCACGCAGGACGGACGCAGACGCACTGTTAGGTTATTTCTAAGCAGTACTGTATCTCCAAATAATGTAATTCACCAAAAAATAATTTAGTTGAAATGAATTGTGTAGTATTTCCACAAATTCTCCATTGTAGCTATATCTATATTTTACTTTAGTCGTTTCAAATTACACGAGAATTATGTTTTAAAACAGACAGTCTTTTTTGTTTATGATAATTCAAATGTTAGCAATTTCCTGAATTATACAGGCATAACTTAGTTGTTTGCTGGAAAGGGATTTCTTTCAAAGCAGGCTGCATTTCCAATGGCATTGATTTTCATCTAGTTCCCAAAGCAAGACACATTCACCATCTATGCAGATAAGTGGTACAGCAGTATAATGTTTAACTTTTCATCAATATTGTGGTACCTGTAATCATGGAAGAACCAGGTCAAAAGCCAACTTGTATAATGGATGTATTTGCCCAGCAATGGCTTTAAGCCAAATCATAATGAAGGCTCAATAATAATTTGAATAATATATAACACTAACATTTTGTCCTTACATTGGAAAAGCAATTTCACAAACAACAATATCTAGAATGATAATCTAAGATTAATGAACATTTATCTAGTTCATAGCTGAAAAGTAATACTAGGAAAAGTTCTTCAGCTCAAAATTAGTTTTCCCAGCATCCAAACATTGGTTTGGAAATATAAGAGATTAGTTCTAAGTCTTGATAATACTTCTCCAAAGTACCAGTCAGAAAGATAATCAGCATACTAATCTAGTCATCTTAGTAAACTCACCAAAGTATTGAGGCCTATCAAATGAAAGCTTGATGAAAAGAAATTTCATGAATGCAAATTGCATTTCTAAGTACATGAACAATATTTGCTGCTGTCTTGACATATCAAACAGCACAAAAAGTGTTTCAGTTTATTTTATATTTGCTGGCATCTCTGTACTTGCATTTCCTTTTAAGCACAGGCATCACCTTGCTAGTTAATATTACATTGTAATACACTGTAAATTTCTTATTGTAGACATTTTTAAAGAAGAATAACTGCAAATGGAGCATTGAATGTCGAACTTTGGAGTTATGTAAGTATTTTAATTTTGTAATTCATTGTGTATAAGCATAAAGTACATGTAGATATGAATCACTACAGTGTGTATTTTTTGAGAGATAAAATTATAAAAGAAGCCTTACAGCATACAGCTTTCATTTCATCTCATGGTTAAATTAAATGGGCCAGGTTGACACGTGTATAGTTTGTATACTCAAGTGAATGCCTGGCTTTTAGCTGATTTACCATAATCAGCAAAATGCAAGTAATTGTACCCTTGAAAGGGAAAGTCGGGGTCATAATGATGGTTAAAGTGAGCACAACAATCAGATCTTTGACTGTGTTGGAATAGATTCCTAAAGAACTGTAAACATGTTGTTGCCAATCCCAAGTAATAAAGGCAAAAAGGCTCCTTTCCTGATGTTTGTGGAATGTGTCCTGAACCTGATATATTGACTTGTAATATTTCACAGAAAAATCCTTGTTTCCACAAAAACTAACTAAAAATTCAAGAGTATTTTGGGGTTAAAGTTGTATTTTCTTGTTGGGGCTGCCGTTAGGAAATTAGCCAGTTACAGTCCATATTAAAATCGCTGCAAAATAGGTGTTTATGAATTAATGTTTTCTTAAGGATGGTTTTTACCTTTGAGTGAAGTCCCATTTGGTGGAAAGATTGTTTACATCTACTCGAACGTTCCTCTGTTGGAAAGGAATATAAAAACGTAATGAGATAAAGTAGCCAATATTGAAAACTTCTGATAAAATCCTAAAGATTAACAACTGAATCTTTTACTGCTGTTCGTAGCTGCAAACTGCATTTCTGTCATTTGGACACTATTTTCATGTACTGTATACCTGAGCACAGTACATGTTTATCTCGCTCTAATTTATTATCACTATAACTTATGGTTCTATTTTTTCACACTGTAATTATATGACTTAATTTAGAACTCCTGACTACATTGCTGGAATCTACAACGATCCTAAAAACTGCAAGAACTACATGTACAACCTGACGTTCTGACTGAAGTGCACTTTATATTCAGTAACCTGTACGTACTATACTGTTAGTGCTATATACTTGTGTGCGGTGAAACGCCATATATTATCTAAAGTATAACTTTAATTAATACTGTATTATACCAGTATATAAACCCTTAATAAATTGTTTTGATTTTACCTTCACTTCGATTGGTATTTTGCTCGCGGTGCCTGGTGAGCGATGATTGCTCTTTTGAGCTTCAAGCAACTTGCTTGTCCTTTGTAGTAACTGCTCCTGGTTTTTAGCAATGAGTTTCAGCGCCTCAATTATATTTGTTGTGCTTTCGTGTGGTTGCTCCATGACACAACTTCCAAAGGTTTTGTGTATTTTTTTCACCAGAGACTTGATCGGTATAAGGATCGGTATAGGTGATCAGGTAGCGGGAAAAAGCCTATAGTTTGTGACCAAATATGGTTCGTTCCATATCTTCTGATAGCCAATAAAAAAGCATTCCCGAGTGGGGTGATATTTTGTTTGTCTTTCCTGTTGTACGATAATGGACGGTTCCGTGTTGTCGAAAAGATTCTGTTTTCATTGCGAAAAATTTATGCCATACCGTACTTATGTGAACCATAAGCAAAGATACTTTGACGACTTCTCTGGTTTATGGCAGAAAGATCCCTCCTTGCAACAAAGCAGTGACGAAGACCTACTTCCAGACTTACCAAGTGATTCGGATATGGGAGACGTAATTTCTGACGAAGAGGAACATTCCGGCAAAGCTTTTGACATCAGTGACGTTGAAGCTGCTAAAGAAGACGAGTATTTCCAGCTGCCAGAGGGTGAAATTTGGGATGATGAACTAACAGCTGATATTGACGAAGATTTCATCGAGAAGGTAACCTTTGATTCTATACCACTTATAGACGAAGAGTCATCCGAAGAAAAGCGTGAGCAATCAGTTATCCTTCAGTGGATTTTAGTTGGACTATGTCATCTTTGGTGCGTTTTTCATGTTCCTGATAGTGCAATGGCCTTCCTTATAACGTTTCTAAAGAGATTGTTTGAGATAATTTCATGGTCAAATACCTGGTTTCAGGACATAGCTGCTGGTTTTCCATCGTCATTGTATAGCTTAAAAAAAGAACTTCATCTACTTAACGATAAATTCGTAAAATACGTCGTCTGCCCTAAATGTCATATTTATAAATTTGAAGACTGTTATTACTCTATAGAAGGCCGCCATGTTTCCAAACGTTGTACATTTATAAAATTCCTTCAACATCGTCAACAATGGAGACGTCAAGAATGCGGAACTTCCCTTTTGAAAGAAGTAACATTAAAAAACTGATCCAAACGCTTATATCCACATAAAGTGTACTGCTATCAAAGTTTGATCAAGACCTTGCAAACATTCACTGAAAGAAGTGGCTTCACAGAGAGATGCGAGTTGTGGAGAAATAGAGAGGTTAGATCTTTTGCGCAAGTTTTGTGCGATGTTTTCGATGGTCGAATTTGGAAAGATTTTCAGTGTTTTGATGGCACTCCTTTTTTGATCGAGCCTCGCAATTATGCATTCATGTTAAACGTTGACTGGATGCAACCGTTTGTGCACACGGCATATTCCGTTGGAGTAATATATTTAGTATTAATGAACCTGCCAAGAAGTGAACGTTTTAAGCGAGAAAACGTTTTTCTCATTGGGATTATTCCCGGACCATGCGAACCGTCTCTGACAATTAATCCGTATTTATCGCCTCTGGTAGATGAACTCTTACAGCTCTGGAACCCTGGTGTCGCGCTAACGCGCTCAGGGTCACCTCTTTCCCCCCAGATTTTCAAGGCTGCATTACTTTGTGTTGCCTGTGATGTTCCAGCGAGTCGAAAAGTTTGCGGGTTTACTGGTCACGCATCTGCTGCAGGGTGTAGCAAGTGCAAAAAGAAATTCAAGGTTGGGAGAACCGGGGAGCCTTCCGATTACTCTGGATTTGAACCTTGTCCTCGAAGACAAAACGATGAACACAGGCGTCAGGCGGCCGAGATTTTACGCCAAACGAGTCAGGAAGATGCAGATAAATTGACAAGTTTATATGGAACACGCTACACTGAACTTCACAGATTACCCTACTTTGACTGCGTTCGTTTCACCATTGTGGATCCAATGCACAATCTTTTTTTGGGAACGGCGAAACGTATGCTTGAAATCTGGCTTGATGAAAAACATTTGGATGTAGGTGACTTGCAAGCAGTTCAGAACGTGATTGATGGGACTGAAGCTCCGAGCAATATAGGTCGACTTCCTTTTAAAATCGCTAAGTCTTTTGCTGGTTTCACTGCGGAACAGTGGAAGTCTTGGACTACTATGTTTTCGTTGTTCGCCTTGCGCAACAGATTACAATTGGAACATTATCAATGCTGGACACTATTCGTACACGCATGCCGGATTCTTTCTACACCAATGAATGAAGTTAAAGACGTTGGAACTGCCCATTCGTTGTTGGTGCAGTTCTGTAAAGAGTTTGAACGTTTGTACGGTAGTGCAAAGGTTACGCCAAACATGCATCTTCACACGCATTTAGCAGACTGTATTTTAGACTATGGACCAGTGCATAGTTTTTGGCTATTCAGTTTTGAGAGGTACAATGGCATATTAGGAGACTATCAGACGAACAATAAGTCAGTGGAGATTCAGATTTTCCGAAAGTTTTTGAGAGATCAGCATTTGCATGACCTTGCAGCTCCTAATGTTTATCGAGAAAACTTTGAACGGATATTTAAACAATCTGAACAGCATAATACAGCTACAAATATTGGACAAGTAGACTGCAACTTTGCTTTATCGCTACTGCAACTACGTGAAGTTGATATCGTAACAGGAAGCGAACTGTGGTTTACTGTAAGACAGTATAAATGTGGCCCCCCACACACAGTTGAAGCATTTGATAATAATGATCTTGTTTACGTGACCAGGGCTTACAGATTCCTCGTTCCCGAGATTCCAGAGGGGGCTGTACCCGTCCTCTTCGACCGCTATTCCACCGTAGCATTTGCAGGTGTTTTATATGGTTCGATGTGTTCTAGGCATAAGAGATCTGGAAATATTCTGGCTAAATGGGGGGAAGATATGATGACGAAATAGATCCGTCGTCAGACGTCAGGCCTGGCTTAGTGCAGTACTTTTTTAAGCAAGCAATTACAATAAACGGGCAACAAATGCACTTCCTGTTTGCACGTGTTTCCTGGTTTCAATACCATCCTGAGAGATATTCTTGCGGCTCCCGTCCAGGTTCACCAGAGGTTTGGTGTTCAAATCTCTTTAAGCCTTTTGGACCGTCATCATTTTTACCTGTCCAACGTATTTTTGGACAATTTCTTGCAGGGAAGGATCGCGTGAATGGTGAAAACGTGTTGTTTGTTCTTCCTTTACCAAGACAAGATTTTGTGTAAGAACATTTACCGCAGTTTAATATAAGTGTGTGTGTTCAACCATCTGATTAGGAAACGCATAATCTTTTCATTTTCTTTAACGAGACTTTAATGTAGTGTGCAGTCCATGTAATCTTGATCAAAATGTCGAACATTTGGTATCGATTGGATTTCTTATGTCAATCAAATGTCACTAGAGAACAATTCTTATTCGTGAAAGGATTTAACGTCTTTTATCACTTTGAATTACTGTGTACCTAGTTGACACGAAAGGCAATCAGGTATGCAATTCGACCAAGTTTACAAAATCTTATAGATTTCGCTCACATTGACAAATCAGTCTTCTTGATATTACTTTACGTAAAAGTTAGCTACCTAATTATTACTAGTCAGTTGTGGTGGGGTCAGTACAAACGTAAGTGCTGTACATTGCAGAACGTTCATTTTTAACTTTTAAGAAACGTCATTGGTGTTTACGATTATTGTTATAAGTCTTATTATCTTGAAAATTCTCAGTGTCATACTGGGATGTTGTGGAAACTATAGAAGTTCCGTTGGCGTTAAATGTTCAGTGACAATTTTAACATTCTAACTGCATGCTGCTGTTTAGTGAGTTCACTTTACAACACTAATTTAGCGTCTTATTCGGCATGAGTATTTGACGACTTTCTGTTACCAAGGGTTTTTCAGACCTTTGGTGCCTCAGTGGTCACGCAATCCAAGTACTGTATACCAAATAAACTTGCTTAAAGTCTTTATTTTCTTTTGAACATTGCGGACCTGAACGTCTGTTGTTTGGGAGAAAAATATTTCCATAGACTGGAAAGACTATTATCACCCAGTTTTTTTCACGAAAGTTTTCCTCGGAACTTTTAATTATTTAAATTTAATTATTTTGAGCAACTAATTAGAATTGTCCATTCATCCTTTATTGTTCGATTGAACTGTTTTAATCTGGGGTAGTAAAAAAGTACGAGCCATACTTTAAAACTGAAATTTATAATATTTTTAAAGTATTGAGAACGTGGCTCCTTCCCATTTGATATATGGTATTGGCCAAATTGAGAACTGCAGTCTTCATGGCAGTAACTTATTTAAGTTTGAAAGATCCTCTGGTGGTAAGATGGTTCTTCCCAAGTCGTTTCTGTGGCATTAATTCTGAAAATGCGGTAAACTGGTAAGGTCGTACGCAATGACCTTAATTATTACGGTTGGAATACCGAATGCTTTTTATTCTTTGTGCTGTCTGTAGCAAGCGCTGAGATAAAAGGTGAACTCTCTTTGCCCCCAAATCGTCAAGTATAAGACGCGTGCGTTAATGCCACTGAGAATGCCGATGGCTGTGATTTCCATTAGGGGAATGTTCCGCGTGGATAAATTTTTTTTCTTTTTTCTTTTTCATACTTGACAGCTCAGTATCATTTCGAGAAAGGTACTCGCAGAGCGATATTGTGTCGCCGGTAACTAACTGACGACACAACTTACAAATGACTTTTCTAAGTTGAATCCACCTAAATACGCATTTTCACATAGAAGTGCAAACGCTTCTCGCTATAAACCTGCATTAAAACATGACAAGCACTTTTAGAACTGTTCGGTATAGACACAATAGTTTGTAATACATTTTAATCATGGGGGTTGAGCCTTCCTTGTTGCGAATGGACAAAGCATAGTTCACCTTCATTGCCTCTTTAAAATGACGTGATATGCGACAATTCCCAGGCGACCCATAAATACAATTTTGGCGCGATTGTTAAAGACTTTCCGCTAATACTCTCCATGGTTACAATATTTCCAAGCCAGGCGAGTGAACGCTGAATGGAACGTTTTGTCTCCATAACGTTCCTTGAGTATAACAAGGTTTCTTTATTGTTATACACACGTGTTTGCATGTCGAAGTCTGCGTCTGGTGTCAAAAAATAACCCTTCGCAAATCCGATAAAATTTATCCAACCAAATTTTCGTACATGTAAAGTTGTGTTCATGAATTGCAGATTTTATTTACAATGTTAATGAAAAGACCAACGTAAATTCAACGCAGTTCTGAACTGCATCACTGTATTTCCTCGATTAACTGCCGACCCTCAAGTAATAGTCCCTCTCATTTTTCAAAATATTGCCCCCTTTTCATATTTGGTGAAAGAAAGACGACAAATGACTTCAAGTTTGACGAAAATTCCACCCCACAAATTTGTTTATGCTAAAAGTTGAGTATATGACGAATATGGTTTCGCAAGAATTATAAACTACCAACCGTGGCAAATTGAAGGTAAACGTCGTCACGGGGATTTGCATATGTTCAAAGTTATGACTGTATGTATCGCCAATATGGAGTTTCAAAGATAAAACTACCACTGCAAATTTGATGCAAAATTTAGGTTCATAAGTTTTGGTCATCACAACCATTGCAAATTCGATGCAAATTCGCGTTGAAGGATTTGCAAATGTGCAAACGTATCAGTGTATGTAGAGCAAATTTGATGTGCCAAAGATGACAAAACTACCTGTGAATATCTGTTGCAAATTTGGAGGCTAAATTTGCCACAAATTTTCACCGATGTAAATTTAAGGCAAACGTCAGGACAGATTTGCATATGTTCAAAGCTATGACTGTATGTATTGCAAATTTGGAGTTTCAAAGACAATAAAACCACCACTGCAAATTTGATGCAAATATAAGTTGATAAATTTGCGTACGTTCAAAGATATTAGTGTATATATTGCAAATTTGTTGTTGCAGAGATGTCAAAACAACCGTTGCAAATTCAATTCAAATTTCGGCTGAAGGATTTGCATATGTGCAAACGTATTGGTGTATGCAGTGCAAATTTGACATCCCAAAGATGACAAAACTACCAGTGAAAATCTGTTGCAAATTTGAGAGCCAAATTTGCAACAAATTTGCATTCATGTGAAATTCATTCAAATCTGTAATTTTGTCCCGTGTTAGTTTTAATGATCATACCACGAAAACCGTATCTTCCTGTATGTCAATCCTAGGCCAAATAAATCTTGTTAAACATGTATCCGATAGGAATACTCTTATCATAATAATTAATACATTAGTTTTTACTAAAATGTTTTACTGTCCATCAGTATGGTCTAGTACCTCTGGGAAAAATTTACATAAATTAGAGATTGTGCAGAACTTTGGAGCACGTATCGTAACGGGTATTAGAAAATACGATCATATCACCCCTGGTTTAAAAGAGTTACAATGGCTACCTGTTAAAACACAACTTTATTTTCGTGATGCTGTCCTCGCCTTCAGATGTATAAATGATCAAGCACTAAATTACTTAAGCTCTCAGTTTATAAAACGAAGTGATGTAAGTAAGCGACAAACCAGAAGCTCTCAACTTTTGAATATTCCACTATTCAAGAAAACGGGCCGGACAGAGATCCTTTTATTATTGTATTGTTACTTTATGGAACAATTTAGTCGCTTCTTTGAAACTTTGTACAAACTTTTAAACCTAATTTGAGAAAGCAACTTTTTAACCATTTTAATTCTATATAGTTAATAATTTTAATTATTTAGTTGTTATATAGAGTAGTAACACATTATAACTTGTACTTCTTCTAATTGTTCATTGCAAAGCCCCATTTGGGGAGTGTCCAATAAATTATTGTATTGTATTGTATTAAAATGCTCTGTTTTAGCATTTTGGATATATTGAACGTCTTCTAACATTTTCTCCATAAATTTATCCCCTCGCCCACCGCTCGAAGCGCGGTGCGAGGTTACTAATCTCGACGCGCGTGGAGTCCTTTTACACACGTGGTGACGAGGGAGAAAAATTTTCGTATTGTGTATATATATATATCCATGGATTCCGGTCACTTAAGAATGCCGTGTGCAAGCTCTGGGACTGGTATGTTGTTGACCAAACCTTAGGCTACTTAGATCCGTATCGAAGCAAATCAGTTTGGTCTCATTCTTTTTTCCCTTTTATGGGTCTCTCAGACGTTGTTTACATCATTTGAACACTGAAGCCAGTAAATGATTTAAGATCGGCAAACAAAATGGCTTTCTTGGTGCTTGCAGCTGGTTTCACTTTTGGAGGCCATCATAGTATCTGGACAACTTATGACTTAAAACAGCAGTTCTCAATGTTAGCTCCTTGGAATATGCATTGGCCAACAGTTCATTTGTTGCAGCAACACTTTGTCTTGGTTCTTCCTGATAAATATGAACAAAAGACGTAAGGGAACTCGCTTGCTGTCAGGACATTTGCGGAGCGACTAAGTTTAACGACATTCTTCGCTGAAGTTGAATAGATGCTGATTTGTATAAATCTCGAGACTTTTCACGCTCTGGCAACCACTTACCTGAGCTACACAATCACAGGTACGTCTGAATCGAGTAGCTTTGAAATACAAGTTCTGCAAACGGAATTGCTTTGAGCAGTTTTCAAAAGTGGCTTCCCGACTTCATTCTTCCCCCAGGGAGACTTTTTGTACCAAATATTATCTTCTGGGTTTAGCTGGTGTTTATTGGTAAAGTAGAATGAAGATTCTGGTTCATTCATCTCGGCAGGATGATGGCTTTTGAGTATTTTTTAGTATTTAACCGGACAGCGTCCATGGTCAACTGTTTGAGAAGGCCGCAACAGACTTTGGATGTTCTCTTCCTTTTCCACACATGAATTTCATTGCCTCATTCAGGATTGTTCTCCGTCGGAAATGTCGCCCCACTGAAGACGTCGCTATGTATTTTTGGCTCGAAACAAAGAATGCAACGTAAACAGCCACCAGGTAACACGCTGCAAAGCTACTTGTTTTGGTCACCAAACTATCCTTCGGCGAAACAGTTGTCCACTTCAGTCTTTCTCTCTTCTCGGGTGGCTTGTGGACGATGAACTTTACGTATTCAACCAGTAGTGCTTTCATCAGGATTTAAAAAACTTCTCAAGAAAGTTTAAAAGTTTAAAGCAGTTCGTCTTTTTGCAAATTCACCGTTGAATCCTTTGGGTTGAGGTGCCGCTGAATGCCTAGTTGAAAATGCGTAAGAGTCGCAGGTTTGTACGCTACGCCATTTTTCTTTTTTACGAAAGTTTTGTAGAGGAAAAAAGTACGTATTTTACTTTTCTCTACTCGTTCTTCTTTCGACCAAAACTTGCAGAAGGTTTGCATGTCGTATTTTGTTGTATGTTGTGTATTTTTCTGATTTTTGGTCAGCAACAAAAATTCAGAACTCGCTCGTGTTTTCTTTGTTTATTTTGACCGTTTTGTAATTCGTTTCATCTTTGTCACCAAAGTCTTGTACCTCCGCATGAACACTTAGCATAAATCTTCATCCCTGCACTCCTAATATACACTTGCAACGAATTTTGATATAATGTAGAATTTACCAGTTTTTTAAGACAAGAAATATCAAAAAATATTTTTCAATCATGAGCTGTCCGTAATGCTGGTAACCGACCGGCAACCTTTGAGGATGCTCCAATTTTAAGACAGAAAGCCTGGCCATCTAATAAAAATTCGTTCTTTAAACCAACATGAGTGAAAAGTTTGACTGGAAAACAACTCGAAATACCTCAAGATCGCAACTAATACAGGGTCTTGATACGAACATCCATTGTTTAGCAATAGAATTATCAGAACGAATCTCTTACCATTCATTAAACCATTTATGGTTATTCTCACCAAACGTTTTGTTTTAATAAAACTTCATCGAAATTTTAATCATAAATATGACAACAAGCAATTGAAATATAAGCTATGTAGGTTCTTAATTTGAGGCCGAATTGTGCGTGTTTTTATTATTATTATTATTATTATTATTATTATTATTAGTTCATTCCGTCTTCCAGTTATAGTAAGGACGATTTTTCTGACAAGTTGGAAAATTATCTATGTTACTTGGATTCTCGAGTGATATTTTGGAAGGGTGGGCGAGGGTTTGTTGCATACACGTATTTCTAGTTTATAGCCATCACTACAATCGGTATGCTTTTGGTAACTTTCAGTATAAGATTTGCTGTTATTTGGCGAAACAGTCTGAATTTTTTCTGTTATCACTTCAAAATCTGTATAAATTACAAAAGGGACATTTAACTGCTTGTGAAAACTGCTAAATTTTAATATGTTATTATTTTTATCAGGCATTTTAATTGTTTGTTTTCCATTGATTGTTGTACAATTGACTTGATGGTTTTTCAATACATCTTTACTGCTGAAACACTGCAGACAATACATACAAAAATGTTTCCTATGCTAATATTTTGTTTGATTATACATAAATTTGTTAAAATCTTTGATATACACATAGTGCTGTTTGTTTTCATCTGTTATCAATAATAAATTTAGAACATCCTTATTGTTTTCTTTTGAAATATAGATTGGGAATGGTTGTTTGTTTTCATAACCAAATACATTTATATTAGTACTATTCATTTCTTCTATTTTTGGGTAATGTTTAATGCTTATTGGAAAATTTATATTTTCATAGTTTAGTTCTGATATATATTTTCTATCTGTTTTACTTATCCTCTGAGGGTCTTTATTTTCATAAGGGTTCATATCTCTAATGTGACACAATCTGAAACATTCATCATGATCAATATTTTTCAAATTTATTAATCCTTTAGCTAGATTCTTTAGTTCTGTTGGAAGGTCAACATAGCTTGATCCTTTTACAGTCTTGTATTTTACAATATTAATATTGTGGCCGTCCACTGACTCAACAACCCAGCCAGAACCCTCTGATATCCATATAGAAATACTGTTTACAATCTGTTGGTTTGATATTTTTGTCGAATCGTTTATTGCAACAATATTAGTGATAGTATGAGTTTTGCTATTGAAGTAACCTGTTTTGAATGTTATTTTATTTTTATTTAGTTGTTTACTGAATGTGAACTTTAACGTTTCAATATATTTAACGCCTTTTAATAGGTTTAATTGGCTTTCTAAATTCTTATTAATCGAAGACCTTGGATAAGCTAGCTGTATTAATGTGTCCTTGTGATCTACAACAGCTATTTCATATTATTCAGTATAACCTTTAAAAGCTTTTCGTAATTTAGTTATTTTCACCTCATCATCGAGTCTCCTAATGTCTTCATCAATATCTAATTCCCACTGCTGCTTCTCTTTCTTTGGGTATTATTATTTATTTTATCAACCGTATCATTATAAACTCATTCACTAATATACTTCAAATTGTTGATTTCATCATTATGAACGTTATCTTTGTCTAATTTATGGAGTTCTGAAATCACCCTTTTCCGTAAAATAGACCTCCATCCTGGTTTAAACTGATCATATTTCTTGAATACTTCATTTTCAATCTTTCTTATTCTTGTTTCCTTTTTTGGGAAATCTTCGCTAAATGGGTTGAATCTAGAATTTATTGATTTGTTCAACTTCATATATTATACCTTATATATTTTATATTCTATTATGCGACATCTCTTTAAGTGTCTGACAAATTTGGGGAAATCCCCTTTTATAACAAACAAAACCGTAAATTGTCAATTTCTAACACTAAGACCCCTGTTTTAAACAGAAATCTTAGCCAATAAAATAATTAATAAATTCTATATTCAATTTGATTAACAACGATTCTCCAAAAACTGGTTTATTAAAAAACTGTTTTTATTTTTCTTACCATATTATACCGTATATTTAATTTCGTTTATTCTTTCATTTTAAATAATATGTGCAATTACAGTTTTTATCCCACCCTAATGAAGTATAAACAACTCCAAACAACCAACCATCAAATTTTACATGTATTTTACTATTTTCCTTCAAGTCATTTGGCGATTTCAATAATTCTATTCCTCTTCTCAAGGCCAAACGTATTATAGGATAATCGTATCTCGAAATGTTCTTCTTTATCAGTTTGTTTTTCTTTAGCTCCACAACAACTTTCTTAAAGTCGTTAACAAGTAGTGATACATCTCTTTCATTAACATATTTTCTAAGAACCTTAGCAAACCATTTATTCCGTTTATGTTCTTAGCGGTTTTTCATCCAGATTTGAGGAATAAAGCTTTCTTTGGTAGTAGAAACCACTTCACCACATTCTGGGCACACGTAATAACCTTCATTGTAATAAATACAATCTATATTACAATTATAGCACCACACCAATGTATATTCTTTGTTATATTCCGTTTTTTAACACCATTGATTAAGCATTATTCAATTTCGTCAACATCATAACCATAATCCAACAATTCCTAAATCTGTTGTTCAAGTTTATTCATCTATGTATATATAAGCGACATTTTCTTATATTGTTTTCGAGTGCATTTGAATTTTCTTTAAACCAATTTGTGAATTAAATAACCAGAACCTATTCCAATTGATGCTGCAACAATATATTGATAATCTTTCAATTCAGATGAAAGTTTATAGAAATTGGATAATTCGGGTATTTTATTCAATTGAAGACCGCCATAATTTATTGTTTTAACTCTTCAAAGATCGTCTGATGCCTTATTAGTTTGATTTCTATCATTATTGGCGTCTTCTGACTGTTGTTTCAATTTTTGAATTCTATCATGTTGTTTTACTTCATTCTCGAACCATTTCTCTTTAGCTTTAGCAAGATCCTAATTATGGCGTTTAACTTTGGCTTCATACCCATTCTTATCAAAAGCTTTAAACAAATAACCCGTTCCCGCAAATGATATGGCTGCAAATGTTGTTTGTAATAATCCCGCTACTCCTGATGCCATTTATTTACATAATTAAGCAGATTTAAAAGGGGCAATTAGTATATATTTTTTTCCTTTGCCCACCTTATACCTTATAAGAACTGTTCCAGCTGAAACACCAACACCAAGTTTAACATAATCTCTCAAACTAGTGACATCTGTGAGTTTTTCTCCCAAAAATGTCTTGGACACCATAGACAAACCAATTACAGAATCGGTCACAAGGGAAGCATCGTATGCCGCATTCATTAATTGTTTTCGTTCCATTGTATATTATATATTATATTTTATTTTTGTGGATATATTTGTGATGAGTACTCAATGTTTTATCAGTTTTGAATAATCTATTACATTTTTGGCATTTAACTCTAACACCAAAGAAACAATTATCAATTTCCCGATGTATTGTATCATAATCACATGAAACAATACATTTATATCCATTTAATTCATAGCGTTTTACAGTATTATTTTGTTTTTTATTCAATGTTCCATCCCCTTTTAGTGTCTTAAGTTCGATACATACACCTGTATATTTTTCATGAAGATTACTAATAATTTATCAGGTTCGCCATTAGTGTATTCCTTTTTATAAGAATCTATTTGTTTTTATTTATCTGTATGGAGCTCATCTAAATCTGGAATAATTATGACGTTTTCATGGTATTTTCTAATATAATGAATCACTTTGTAATGTAAGTCAGTTTCATTCATAACCATCATTTGATTGTGTTTTGGTATTTGATAAGCACCTGTTTTTCTTATTGATGGCAACACACCTTTAAATAACCATCTTTTGAATACTTTAGACAATTTCAATTTTGATGAAAATATAAATGAATAAATACCAGCTTCATTAATATAATTAAAATTACGTTTTTGTTTTACTCCATTGTTATCCTTCTGGAAAACAGACCAGGTTTTAACATCCTCAGGATATACATTTTTTCTTATTGCCTGGTCTAAATCTGTATATTCCAAGCTTTTGGCTACAGAACTTGCTCTGAACCAATTATCGACTGTCTCTTTTATTACACTTATTGATGGATTATTAAATTTAAATTTTAATATTTTTTCCATTATATTATACATTATATTATATTTTGATACTTTTTCGTCTTGCAATGTAAATATTTATAAGCCAATGAAAACTCTTCATACAATAATCACAATACCATTTTTTGCCTCTTATAGAATTCAATTATTTTACATTTTCCCAATATATTCTCTCACTCTCTGTTAAATACTTTTTTAGTCTTCTTTTTGGTTTATCAATATTTTCCATTATATATTAGTATATATTTTATTTACAAACTATCCAAAGTAACAGTTTTTCAGATAGTTGTCTTTTTAATTTCAATATATTTTTGCTCATCATATTGTTCTTCTTTTCGTGTTTCTTGTTGTTTTTCTAATTCATATCTCTTTCTGGAATAATATAAACTACCAAGTCCTATCAAAAAACCTCCTGAATCAAATAAGTAATTATAATTAATATTCCATTCATCATTATCGTTTTGTTTTTCAGCTTCAATTCTTTCACATATCTTCCGTTCCTTGGTTAGTTTTGATATTTATGCCAACCGTTCACTAGCCTCAATGTGCTTTGGATCTTTCTCCCTTTTAAAAGATATGATGTTAGGACTTTCTTCACTCATCTATATTATAGCATGTCTTTTATCTCACAGTTATCTGCCAGACCATCTTACAGTTTAATTAATAGATGCTACTTACCTTGTTTATGTTATTGGATTGTCATATTAATGAATATTTTTAAAGCATCTTCTAAATCTTCACTGTTTTTTTTTTTTGACACAAATAATAAACTTTCATAATTTGGTTAAATAATGTTTTATTTTACTCATTTTACTAATATTATAAATATTTTATTTATTTCTTTTCTTCTATAATAAAAACAGAGTTCCAACAATCACTAAATAAATATGGTCTCCCAAAATGATAATAGACTTACCAGATGCTTTTTGGATTTCCGTCCATGGAATTGTATATCTGTTTTTTTAGCAGGTTAAAATTTTTCTGCTTGTTTAGCGGCTCTAACAATATCTCTTCCAGATCGTTTTAACCCAAGTGATAAACCTGTTATTAGAGCTATAATTGATAAACCCAAACCAGATGCAACTTCTGCTCTCTTCATAATTTTATTAAGCTCTATCTTTCTCCAAATATTGTAATTGTATCTTAAATCTTCTATAATACTATTACTCTCACTCGGATCAGCAATCTCTCCATCTGTCGTATGAAATCCTCTTAGAGAAACAACTTTCACACCATATTCATTTATGAAAGGTTCTCAGTAATAAGAAAATTCACAGTTTGTTAAAAATTGAGATCCTGGTGATAATATTTTTTTATTTTGAACTCTCTTTCTTCCATCACATATTTAATAAATCGTGGATTAGAATACTCCTCCCTTGTTTGGGATCAATCATCAATACATCTTTTATAAGAAATTTTGAGCAATGGGTGCCAGTGTAGGTAGTTGAGGATAACAGGATCCGATAACCTTGGGTGAAACAACTACCTGAAATGTACGAAAAAGAAACTTCGACGTTTCGAACGAAGGCCCTTCGTCGGGAAGTTAGTAGGGTGGGTCGGGGAAACAACATGAGCTTTTATATTGTTGAATACAAAAGCGATCACGTGATAGAAGATAGACCAATAAGATGGATTTGGTAAAAACAAAGTATAAACAAAAAATGTAAATCACATAACAGAATATATTAAGGAGGAAACTAGGTTATAATTGCATAATATGCGGATAAACAAGAACAAAATAGAAAAGGTGGTAATACAGATACAATAAACTAACATCGGGCCTAGACAAATAGACTTAAACATAAGAAAAATGCTCATTAATACCATGGGGATGGACGGTGCCGAGTTTGGAAATGAGACGCATTTCATGTCTTTTGCGGCTATCATTGCTACCAGAAATGGGTCAGAGGGCTCGAATTTTCATATCTGAAACACTGTGATTACCAGCATTGAAGTGTCTGGCAACAGGCTGGTTAGCATCGCGACCAATGACAGCGCGGCGGTGCTCACCAAACCTTGTCCTCAAAAGTCTTTCAGTTTCTCCAATGTAAAGCATGCCACATCCACTGCATGAAATGCAGTAGATGAGATGGGAGGAGGTGCACGTGAAATGGTGCTTGATATGGTACTTAGATTTAGGTGCCAGAATAGTGGTAGAAGAATCTATGAAGTTACAAGTTTTAAAATTGACCCACACCACAAGGAAACGTGCCATTATGTGACGACGAATCCAGTGGTAGGGAGCTATGGACTAGGGTTTCACGGATATTTTTGGTGTGTCGAAAAGAGACTTGGGGGTTACTGGAGAAAATGGAAGATGTTTCAGGGTCATTTTTCAGGATATGATAATTCTTCCTAATGACATCTTTGACTTTGAAATTAAAAGGATGATAAGTAAGAAGTAGGGGAATTTTGTAATTAGTGGTGAGATTGGACACATGGTCTCTAAGGGTCTCAGATCAGGTGATTTGGGAGGCCTTAGAAAAGGCAGTGTCCAAAAAAGAGGTGGGATAGCCACGTTGGACAAAAAAGTTTCTCATTTCTAAACTTTTGGCTTGAAAGTCTTCATCTTCACTGCATAAGCGGGGAAGACGAAGGAACTGGGAGAAAGGAATCAACCTCTTGGTGTGGTTGGGGTGGGAAGAGGAAAATAGAAGATAGCTGTGGGAGTCAGTAGGCTTTTAGAATACAGAAGTAACAAGTTTATTGCCATTGATCGTTACGAGTATATCGAAGAATGATACACTGGTCTCACTGATCTCCCATGTGAACTGTAATGCTGGATGGAAATAATTAACAAAGTTAATAAAACTCTCCAATTCGACACGGGAACATGATGCTGTACCAAGACAGTCATCGATGTACCTACCCAGGTAATCAGGTAACGGATCAGTGCATTGTTCAAAGATTTGTTTTTCCACTAAACCAACATACAAATTGGCATAGTTGGGACCCATTTTGGTTCCTATGGCTACACCCTTGATTTGTTGGTAATACTCACCATCAAAGGAAAAATTGTTGAGGGTGAACACCAACTCAGTCAGTCGGACCAAAACAGAAGTAGACGGCCCCTGGTTGGGACGCTTATCTAGAAAGAATTTAAGGGCCCTTAAACCATCATGCTGCGGGATCACAGTGTACAAGGATTTGACATCCATGGTGAAAATGAATTTGTGAGTGCCATGAAAATGAACGTTTTGAAAGATTTGGAGAGCATGTTTGGTATCCTTGATATAGGATGGTAAGTCCCTAACCAAGGGTGCCATAACATGATCCAAATAACTGGAGATGAGTTCGGTGGGATAACCACAGGCAGAGACAATGGGTCTACCTGGATTGTTAGGTTTGTGAATTTTAAGCAGGAAATACATGACAGGTGTGCGAGGTGTGGTGGTAATAAGATTCTTGGCAGTTTCAGGAAGACCACCAGTGGTGATAAAGTTGTGGATGATGTTAGAAATGGTGGTTTGGTGGGTGGAAGTCAAATCCCTGTCAACCCTGCTGTAAAAAGTAGCGTCCCTGTGAGCTTCATTGCGATATAAGTCGGCCCTCCAAACAACCATAGCACCACCCTTATCGGCTGTCTTGATAACAATGTCATCCCGAGCACAAAGTGATCGAAGAGCACTAAATTCAGTATCAGTGAGGTTGGATGGCCTTTTGGGCCTAAGCTTGGGAGATGTTCTATGTCATGTCGACATTGTCGACTGAATAGTTGTAGGGACTCATATTGGTCTTCTGGGGGAGACCAAGAAGATTTCATTTTTCTGTTGATGGCCTCAAAAACGTCCTTGTCAGGGACGGAGGATTGGTCGTGAAAGTGTGCTTTTAGACGTAACCGTCTAAAAAACAATTCGGTATCGGTTCTACCTGAAAAAAGATTAAGGGACCCGAGGCTGGGAACAAATTTGAGACCTTTAGCTAGGACTGATCTCTCATGGTCGGATAGGGTTAAATTGGGGGGAATCGTAACAACTAAATTGCTCTTGATGGCTGAGCTAATGTGACTGAGGGTCAAAACGGGACGGGTGCCTAACAAGGAGTCGAATTTAGAAGCTTTACCCGCATATTATGCAATTATAACCTAGTTTCCTCCTTAATATATTCAGTAATGTGATTTACATTTTTTGTTTATACTTTGTTTTTACCAAATCCATCTTATTGGTCTATTTTTTGTCACGTGATCGCTTTTGTATTCAACAATATAAAAGCTCATGTTGTTTTCCCGACCCACCCTACTAACTTCCCGACGAAGGGCCTTCGTTCGAAACGCCGAAGTTTCTTTTTCGTATATTTCAGGTAGTTGCTTCACCCAAAGTTATCGCATCCTTTTATAAGAAAACCTATATTTCTTGCCTCATGTACGTTCTTTCCAAACAACCTTTTCAATGGAATGGATCCATATAGTAAATATCAATTTCTTCTTTTCCTCTGTTTGAAAGCCAATCTAAATTATCCAATAGATAATTTTCATCTGATCCCCCAAAATCAGTTTCTTCTTCCTCCTCATTGTTTTCGTCCTCACGTTGATTATAAAGATCGTTTAATTTAATCTCATCCATTTACAGATAAACATATATTTTGTCATGCTTCTTATTAGTTCCATTTTTTAGGAGGGTACATATCGATAACTTTATCATCTAAAACCTTCAGTTGGTTTAAAAATATTTTTTTATCATATTTTAAACCTTGTAGAAAGCCCTTAAGTTGGTATATAGTTTTTATTACGATGTATACGCATATCTGCATGCTTCTATTTCTTTGTTTAAATTTGAATTAGCCAAATACCTTGTATTAACAAACCCAAACCAGATAATACTCCTAGTATAGTAGGGTTCAATATGATAATACCAGCTAATCCTCCTGAAACGGTCAATCCAATACTAGACATATTCAGAATTAAACGAATTTTTTTCAGTCTTTTATATTTCCATTTATAGTATAAATACAGTCTGTGGTAGACGTTGTATAGACTCTTTATCGATGCCACCTGTTCTTCTGTTAATTTGTCAGAAGTAGTTGTTCCAAAATTAAATGATTTTAATCTCATATATAATAATATATATTTCTTATCTATATATTTATTGGTTCATGATTAATGCTATACCATTGACAAATAAATTTATGATGTAATAGAATATCCTTTTCACCTTTACGGTGACGGTACAACAGAAATAAAGCGATTTTTCCATGTAATTCAGCAATTCCATTATTAGGGTTTAAGTCAGCAATACTCATCTTATTCGAGCCGTCGCTATTATAAGTGTAAAATTGACTAATTTCTGGGCATTGCAATATACAGATGACGTATTTGAGCCTCCATCAACGTCATAACGAATACTACATGATACCCACTAATTTAGTTGGCCTGCATTAGCTTTATTTTTATAACTAACAACATTTTTTGAGTATCCTCCGGTCGTAGTTGGACCTATCGTTAAATAACCTCCGCCATACGAAATAACTAATTCGCCGGTTGGTAGGAAAGCAGTGAACTTATCATGGCTGCCATTATCGTGGCCCTACAACGAATTAATTGTCCAGTAATGGGGATTGAATCCAAGAAGCATGTATGCTATAAATATATTACAGATATTTGGCTGCCCTGAAACGGAATTTAAATTTATGTCTGATATCATTTTCTGGCTTGAGCCGTCACATTTTAGAAAATATCGATTGTTTATTCTCTCCGAATCAGTACACAAGGTGGGCTGGTTAGCAGTAATAGTCTGATTGCTGTCTAATTTGCTTCATACACAACTTCAGATGTTGAAGCTCTGTCTATTTTATACAAGGCAACTCCTTTTTCCATGTAATATTCCCATATATAAGTTTCAAGAAAGTAACTGGTTATGTAATAATATAAATAGGATTCCATATAAATTTTAGAAATAGCATCCAAGTTATTAATTGGTGCAGGGATATTCTTTAATGCGTTTAAGGACATATTATCTACACCATTCATTTTCCCGCCGCTTAATGGTAAACAATTAGTTGTTAAATTGGTTTCAACAGTTTCGACTTTATCTTCCACTTTTTCAACCTCATTTTGATATCCCAAATATAAACTCATTTTTACACTATACTAGATATTTAAACAACCCATAGCTAAATAATCTCGAAATAACAAACAATAAACCTAGATCTGTATTATGGTCGTTATTAGTTTTATGATCATTTTTAACATTTTCATCAGTTTTAACAATTTTTTTATCTGCAGGCTTATGTTCATCTAAATTATCTAAATGCAGTGCTGTATAGGTTGTATGAAATCTTTTTACAATAATTTTGTTCTTATCATAATTAACCCATTATTAGAACCGA
Organism: Heliopora coerulea; assembly: GCA_030142905.1. Classification (NCBI taxonomy): domain Eukaryota; kingdom Metazoa; phylum Cnidaria; class Anthozoa; order Scleralcyonacea; family Helioporidae; genus Heliopora; species Heliopora coerulea. Next base: position 55,579 of record JASJOG010000071.1, on the reverse strand, counting down.
AGACCATATTATTATCAGCTGTTTTTAATCTATTATTATATCCTTCAATCGGAGTTTTTAAAATAACCAGATTAAATGGAATAAGCCAAAAACTTGGTGAAAAGTCTGTATCTAAAACAACATTTGTATCTGAAATTGCCCTGTTCATTCGAGTTTTTGATCCACTAACATCAATACTAATAATTGTGTCTTTCACAGGACTTCTAAATACTTGTTGTGTTTCGAGATGTTACCAAATATTGATTGTTTAGTTTAAGCTTGACTACCATGAACACTGTATGAATATGCTACTATTGACTGATTTAATAGTTTTAAACCAATTTCAGTGAACCCATTACTACTTTTTGAAATAAATTTTTTATACCTATTATTTATATTCTCAATCCAGTCGGGTCCTGGTATATGTTGAATCCTATAATCATCCTGCTTTGTTGCCCCGCGACTTGGATCTTCTGTGCGCAAAAGCTCCTGCCAAGTGCATTTTGGGTAGTGATCCTTGAGAAATGTTAAATGCTTAGTTGATACACCACAGGCATATGAAGCAATCCAAGTTGCCACAATAGACTGGAAATATGTGTAATATCCAGTCCTCCGCTTCGAGAATTATAGTTCAGTTTGTGCGTGCGCATATCGCTTTTACAATGCCACGAGTTTTTTGTAGTTGTCTAAGATGTAGTTTATTAAAGAGAGTATTATTTAGAAGTGGTTGTTACAATATGTCTCTTTTAAATTCCATTCAGCATTATAATTGGTGGTTTTGATATTAATTTTAGGAAAGTTAGGCATGAAATAATCAGTGTTATTTACATAAATCCGAAAATTATTTATTGGATAATCGATGAAAATCTCATTAGGAAAATTCTCATAATAGAAATCGACTCCATTTATCGGATACGCTCGTTTAGGTTTCAAACCTTTGGGAAGAAGCTGAACAGTTAAATTAGGCAGCCATAATTTACGAAATTTCGGCTTATTTTCAACAGTTTTACAAGGATTATATTCTCCGTTTAAATATTATACAAGTATTTACTCATATTTTTATCATTTTTGAAGGTATAAGATGTTGTGTCAAATGATTGTACATCGTTTACTTTAAAAAAAAATATCCGTATTGATTAAATCGCCAGTTCTTGTTAAATTTGGTAAAAATTCAAACTTTTCAACACTCGCATGTGGGTATTTTTTTATAAAATTTTAGCATCCATAACAGCCCAAGAAAAATTTTTCATAGCTTTATCATAATTTGTTCCATAATATTCTCTGTAAAACTTTTCAACATCCATTGTAATATACTGTATATTATAAAATATGAGAAAATTAACAGTTTTTATTGAAGGTTCTACAAAAGAGATTCATCTTGACGAAAGTATATTAGTTACTAATGAAAGCCCATATATTTATATACAAACAGCAACTGTGTATTGGAATATTGTAAATGTTGTCAAGGATATAAATGACAAGATAGTATATAGATCCACAAATGTAACTTTTGAGCCTGGTTATTGGACACTTAATTTCTGAGAAGTTAAAATCGTCAGGAAATATTACTTTAGAAGCTAATAGACATGATAATACGTGTAGTATAACAAGTAATAAAACTCTCCAACTAAAAGAACCAGGACTGGAAATGTTTAAACGATCCAAATTTTGTAGCAATACAATGTGACCAAGATCATGTTGATAAAATACTGGAAACATGTTACAGATGTTTATAAGGGAACCAACAGCTTGATTATATTGGACGACTGTGCGTCTAGCCAAGATGTTAAAAACCGAACTTCTGAACTGGTTAAATTAGCATTCTCAGCAAGACATTTTGGGTTATCCACGATTATCACTCAACAATTAACTTCAGTAGCAAAGGCTTATAGAGAAAATATTAGCAAGCCGGTGACCTTTTATAATCCAAATCGGAATGATATGAAAACAATAATAAATCATTATTTATACGGTGTTGAGAAGGACAAAATAAGCGCGGTTACTGATAAGTTGAAAAACAATAAATACGCAAGATTAGAAATCAATTTACGTTATCCTTATAATTATCAAGTTGTTATTCCGCTAAAATAAAACATAGGTTAATATATAGATAAATGCCAAAACGCAAATCAAATAATATTGAAACAATAGATGAGCTAGTTGCAGAAATTGAGAATGCAGAAACTGTTGTTAAGGAGGAAATGAAATCAGTAAATGAGGATCTGAAATTAGAGAGAAACAACAATGTAGATTCAGACAAAAAGAGAAAAGAATTATTGAGATTAGCTGAAGATGGCGAGTTAGATAAATCAGTCTCTTATTAAAAAACCATCTAGTAATGTGATAGATAAACTATACACTGAATATGAACAAAAGGCGGGCCAACGAGTTTTTAACTGATCTATTGATATCTAAATCTTCATCTACATTATGAGGTCTAGATGCTATACAGGGTGTATCAAAAAAAAGTAGACAATTTTGAAATGTCTAGAAAACTATAAATTTATCAAAATATCTCATGGATTTGTGTTAGTATAGGTACTTTAGCATCTTCAGGTCAATCTAACACTAAAAACAAACAGAAAATTTAACCTCGAAAAAAGGAAGAGCGGTTTGTGGAAGCCTCATTTTGAATGGCTTGTGCAAACATGAATGAGGGGATTAAAATCCAATTTGAATTAATGGGCTGAAAGTTTGGGTAATTTTTTACAAAGTATCAAAATTTCAGAAAATTTGATGAACATTAAGTCGGCTGCGCAACTGCGTAAACTTGGACTTTTTTTCTGTTTAACTCGCAGCTCGCGTAACTTTCTTCATGCACGAATGATTTCATGCATGAGTGATTGCTCTGATGACTAAGCTAACAATGGTGTTGTCAAAAATAAATTACATTTAGAAACTCGCATAAAAAATCATTTGTCACACAAAAACGTTAAAGCATACAAAAGCAAACAAGAGCAGAATTTACAAAAGTTATCTTCAGTCCTCAACGTATCCGCCGTTTCTTTCCACGCAAAGTCTTGCCCTCCTTCTCATGCTAAAAACGACACAACGAACCATTTGCCTGTTCTGTTTCAGAGTATCTATCTTGTGTTGAATTCTCGCCTCAATCTCGTCCAGGTTTGCTGGTGGAGTGGCATAAGCCTTAGACTTTAGGTAACCCCAAAGGAAAAAAATCCAATGGAGTCAAATCTGGAGATCTCGGTGGCCATTCTACGGGACGATTTACGAAACTCGGTTTCCAAACAATTGTTCCAAACGCTCAGAAACAATTCGTCTCCTGTGAGGTAGTGCTCCGTCTTGTATCCACCAAAGCCGCTGAAACCGGCCATTTTCGTTCGGAAAGAAACGGCGTATTTCCCTCAATTCAGGAACCACTTGCTTATTTATATTTTGCAGGTAGTCATCGCCGTCTATGTTCTGCGGAAAGAAGAAAGGACCAATGATAGTTCCATTGCCAATCATCCCAACTCATACAGTTGCCTTGTGACGGTCATCATGTCGCTGATACTCAAAGTCTATGGGTTGTTGACCACGGGGACAGTACTCTCGGATGTTATGGGTGTTGACAGAGGCATTAAGGGCAAATCCTGCTTCGTCTCCAATAAGTACGTTTTCAAGAAATCGCGCTGGTCGGTTCAGAAGGCCCTGGCAAAACCTTTCTCGCTGTTGGTAATCACCTGCAAGCAATTGATGACGCAGTATCATTTGGAATGGGTGAAATCGTAAGTCCAACCGTGTGATACGATTAAAGGTCGCAGATGATAAATCCAGACCATTTCGCCGAGCGCTTATTCTCTCCTCACCTGGCCGCTGAGTTTCGATTTCATTTCGTACGGCTTCAATGTTTCCTTCGATGTTTTCCCCAGCTGAGGTGGCAACTTGTCCCATTGGCACTGTACTTAGCCACATTCTTGTAAACTGCAGCTTGAGATGGACAGCGCACATCAGGATATTGTTCTCGAAACCTTTCCAGCACTCTCGTCACGTTCCTGTTATTACAGTGGTATTCTGTCACTCGATTTTCAAGAGCCAATCATCTTACCTAATGAGCACTGGTTAACTGAATTGGTCATTAGAGCATGTCACCAAAGAGTACATCATTTTGATCTGAGAGTTACTCTCATAGAACTGGTGAAGAAAATCATTGCAAGCTGCGTTGTGTATAGGAGATACCTGGGCAAGTCACGTGGAACACCAGTAGCAGTAGATTTGCCAAACTTTAGAGTTAATGAAACACCACAATTCTCTAAAGTGGGAGTTCATTTTGCTGGCCCGCTGTTTGTAAAGAAAGAAAGTCAGGAATGGTTAAGATTTATATGGCCTTGTTTACATGCTGTGTCACCAGAGCGATTCACTTAGACTTGTTGAGGAGTCTTAGTGCCAGTGCAGTTTTGAATTGTCTTAAAGAGGTTTTCTGCTGGGAGGGGTGCACCTATCCTCATTGTTTCTGCCAATGCCAAGATATTCAAGGCTACTCAGAAAGCTTTGAAAAGATTGTATGGGAACAGAGACGTGAAAGTTCATTTAGAAAATAATTGCTTAAAATGGCAATTTAATTTGGAGAGGGCACCTTAGTGTATTCTTTGATAGGATGGTTGGGTTAGTAAAGAGTTGCTTAAGGATAATACTTGGTAATAACAAGTTAATGTTTGGACAGTTGTTGATAATACTGGTAGAAGTTGAAGGCACTTTAAACTCGAGGCCTTTGAGTTATGTGTATAATGATGTAAAGATCCCAGGCGTTGACGCCCTGAAATCTTATATTTGTGCGAAGGCTTGCATCAATGCCAGACGAAAAAACGAATCATGATGACGAAGAGGTAGAACCAAAGAGAAGGTAAAGATATTTGCAAAGAAGTGGATTTACTTTTGGAATGGACGGTGAAGGGAATATTTAACTAATTTGAGAGAGTATTATAAACAAGTTAAGAAATATCAGAACAGTAAGATTAGTTTGGGTGATGTTGTTTTAGTATATAATGAGCAGCTGAAGGGGGGAAAATGGAAACTGGCAAGGGTTGAAAATTTAATTCCAGGAAGAGATCAAATCATAGGAGGGGCCAAGGTAAAGATCATAACTAAGGGAAAACCAGTGTATGTAGACAGACCGGTGCAGAAATTATATTCTTTAGAAATAAATAGTAACGAGAACAGACAGGTTACAAATGATGGTGTTAATGAGAATGGGAAGATAAGAGAAGGTCGGTCAAGGGATGATGACGGAAGGATGGTGGAAGATGTGAAAAAAGATAATTTTAATGACACCCAAGAGGGCAGCCGCCTTGGACGCACGCTGGAGAACGCAAGTCATGCTTGAGCCCTGAAGGCTGAAGGGGGAGTGTGTCCAATATTTTAAGTAATTATTCAGTTTGTCTTCAGTTCATATCAGTTTGTAACTGTACTGGTTAAACCCACTGTTTTTTTGTTGAACTTTGAGCCTTAGGCTTAATTAATCATTCACATCATGTAAAAAAAACACAGAACTATATAGGCGTAGCTTCTGGACGACACTAAATGTGAAACTGTGACGTTTTGTCTCTGTGGGTTGGTCTGTCTTCTCTTAAGTCTAGTTCGTTATCGTGCTCGAAGGTTGATAGTAATTAAAGGATTTAAACAGAAAGATACAGTCCCCGATCGTGTGTTTTGAACCGGTTGAAGCGCAACAACTAAGTAAAGTAGAAAAGACGCAAAAATAATTTACCTACTTTTTCCTCAAAATGTCAATTATGTATTTAATAAATTGTAATAGTGCTGTGTCCGATAATTATATAAACCCCTTCTCCAGCAAATAGTCTATTAGGTTTCGGCCATAAAAATTGGTTTCAGTTACAATTAGTTGACTGTCTGTTGTGTTTTATTTCTTGTGTTAAGAATTCCGTTAAATTTATAAATATAGTTGTGACTTGAGTACATTGGTAAACTATATTGGTATTTTAGTAGGACAACAACCGGAAACGCCTGGCTTATGTTACAGGAATTCAAGTCATCAAACTGTTCATCAGTAAAAAGGCGATGTTACTGCGCTTTGGGTTGGTAATCGTCGATGATTCCCCATATGTTTCTCTCTTCATAACTTTTTCTTATGTTGTAAAAGTTTTAGCGCCGACGATCATGTTAATTAAATCGGGACTAAAACCGTCGATAGCTTTCCGCCAGTTGCAGTGGAAAATCTCAGTATAAGTTTTGGCATAGTAAATTAAGTCAAATATGTAGTGTCGTGGATTATAATTAACGTGTCGTAACTCGACTGTATATACTTTTTCTGATCCACAATTAACCTTTTAAGGGTGAGCGTCCTGAATACAGAACATCAAGAACAAAAGAATAAATAAGAAAACAAAGCGAAAACAATGAAAGAACAAAGAACAAAAGAAAATGAACTGAACTTTTGAAGGATTAATGGTGTTGAAATAGTCTTCCTTATTTGTATACCTGGTTGTTCTTACCTCACTTCGACGTGTGTTAGATTCAGTAATGTCAAAATTGTCAATAATGTTCTTGGCGCTTTTAAATACCCTATTTATTACTGACTTTTCGAGATGGGATACCAGTGGTTATCCTATAAGAATGAAATAAAACTGCAATGCTTTTTCACTTCTTGGTACTGGTTAGCTCATACATTTCTTAAAAAACGGGTTTAGTCCATAAATACTTCCATTTGTCTGGCAAATGGTCCTTCACTCTAATTCGCTCGTGTTGGGGCGTTTACTGCCATCGTAACCTACAAATCTTTTTCTTGTTCTAGTTAATTCTTCTCTTGCACAGTTTTTAAAACCAGTTTATCCCTTAAATACCTCCCAGGTATTTGTCCTGAGGGGCAATCTTTCCAGATAAACGTTTCCCAGTGACCAAAAGAGACTTCGTTGTTAACTCACTTAGCTGCATTTTATTTGCATTAGCCCAGATCACTACTTCGAGCTATGCTTAGTTTAATTTGCTCCTTAGGTCACTTCCTACGGCGTCAATATCAGCTGAAGACGTAAGGGTGGTATCATCTGCATACAGATCAATTTCAACATCAGTAGACTGAATGTGAAGTGGTAAGTCATTAATGTAGAATATAAAAAGTAACAGCCCCAGAATACTCCCCTGTGGTACACCATGTGGAACACCCCGGCTGGTAGAGACTTTTCCACCGGAAGAAACAAATTGTTGTCTTCTGTGTAAATGTTATTCAAACCATTTATAGGAGGTCTCACTTATTCCATAAGTTTTTTGTTTCATTAATGGAAATTCGTGATCCACCATATCGAAAGCTTTACGACAGTCTGTCAAGATCAAACCGCTAAAGCGATTCTTATCTAAATTTAGTAACAACTGGTCAACGACCCTAATAAGCGCTGCCTCCGTACTATAACACCTCCTGAAGCCGGACTGTTACGAATACAGTAGTTTGCTTTCAATGAGATGTCTAAAGACTTTTATGTACATTTCTCTCTAACATTTTGGAAAGCGTAGGTAAAACAGACACTGGACGGTAATTACCAATATCATCGTGGTCACCAGATTTATATATAGGTGTTACCTTTGCTGTTTTCCATCATTGTGGATACACTGTTGATTGTAATGAGTAATTTAACAATTTCACTAACGATGGGGCAATCACAGAGTCAGCAATCTTTAATGTTCTTACACTAATTTTGTCCACTGCCGTCGCCTTATTAAACTCGCTAGACTTTCCAATGCGAATTCAACCTTAACCGGTGGAATAGAAAAATTCCTGTCTTGAGTTTTCTTTAAACTGACAAATTTTCCAGTTTCGAATCATTAAATGGCACTTGCGTGAGGCGCTCTCTCAGTTGTTGAGCAACAGATGAAAAGTAGACATAAATTTATTAGCTGCATTTCTTTCGATATTATTGTCATCAAGCATTTGTTTCACTGTTTTTTTTTTCTGGTATTTGACCCAATTGGCGACTTAACAATTTTCCACATGCTCCTAAAATCATCTTTGCTGTTTTCAAAGGAATTACTAAAAAATTTATATTTTGCATTTTTTATCATGTTAACCGATTTATTTCTCGCTGATCTATAAATATGCCAATCAGATGTATTATTTATACTTCTTGCAACATTCAATAAAATATCCCTTGTCTTAAGTTGACTAATAATAGTCTTCATCATCCATGGCGCTTGTCTCTCTCGAGAAACCAGCTTCTATTTCCATGGACAATGAATGTCGAGCGCTATATTAAATGTTTCCCACACATCCAAAACAGTGGCGTGTATATAGGGGGGCAGAGGGGGCGACCGCTCCCCCACCGGACACTTCTGTCGGAAAATTTAGAGCTTGTCGGAAAATTTGAGGGAGGATACCTTACTATATTTCGTTTGCTGAGAAATCAAAAAACCTTCAGGACTAGAAACGTCAAAAATTGGACATTTGTAGGTCATAGAATTGATACAATATTAAGGTAAATGAAAATTTAAAACAAATTTAAACATCTTTAACCTAAACCGAATGCAGAAAACCGAACGTTTTCTTTTGAAATATGGCAACTGTCTGTATACAATTAGCGTGAGAAAATTCATTCCTCGTCGTTCGTGTTGACAGGCGCCTAACAACGTGAAGTCCGCCCATAGCAATGTCAAAGTTTCGTCCAATAATCTTCAAAGTTTTAATTTTGAAACAGCGCGTTAATTAACGCACAGTGCACAGTCAATTGCAAATGAGGTAGTACAAACATAGGAAAATCGTGTAATCAAAATAGCCTATAAAATTGTTGGTAACATTTTGTGTTCTGAAAAGAAGTCAGTCAATGCTAGTTGGTTGGCGCCGCTGTGTTCGCGTACTACAGCCAAGGCTAGACTGCTGTTACTAATTCTCAACTCTAAATGACGACTAAAAATGCGTTTGCCGTTTGTTCATGTAACCCGATTTAGGATAACTCTTGTCGGAAATTTTTCAAATCTTGCCCTCCATCCTCCAGAAATTGTTATATACGCCGCTGGTCCAAAATATTCTCCATTTCATCAAAAACAAAAACAGTGTCACAAGGTAATTCAACAAATGTTGTCTTAAAACCATGTTCATTAAACCGCTTCACTTTACGATAAGTTATAGTAATTGGTTTGTCAGATAACTAGGAATGACTTGAAGCACACAGCAAACACTGAAAGATGATCAGCCAAACCAGAAACATAAATTTTGACATTTCTGATTCTCTTGGGACAATTCGAGAACATGAGATCGAAACATGTTCAGCTAATTAGCCTCGTTGTTTTCTTTACGATCTGCTTGAACTCCATGCTTAAGAGAGCCTTTATAACCCTATGTTTTTTAAATGTTTGTTTATGGAAATCTATATTAAAATCCCCCATAATAATAATTTCCTTATTCAGTGGGTAAATTGCTTCAAAGTTCTTAACCAATTTTTCATCCATTTCCTTTGCATGTGATGGAGGACGGTAGATTGCTGCAAACAAAATCGATCGCTTGGACTTTAATGGACAGACCTCCAGCCAAATTGCCTCAAGCTCGAAGTCCTCCAGGTCAGTCCATCTTTTATGCGTTAACTTATCGTTAACAAAAACCATAACACCACCACCTTTCTTTATGTCTCTCCTGTCTTTCTGATACATAGTAAAACCCGATACTTCAAACAGGGAATCAGGTGTGCTTGGCTTAAGAAATGTCTCCTTAAGTGAGAGTAAATTGTCATTGTAAAACAATTTATGTCCCAAGACCCAAATCGCAAACCTTTATCACCAAGCTTGAAATCAAAATATGAATGAGGATCACAGTGATCATCGTTCCCTTCTGAAGCTAGTACAAAATCTTCAGCCTTACTGCGTGAACGCGACCCCGTTGGAAATGCCATCCCAAGATGAAAAAGAAGAATTACCGCATGGATTTCTTTATTTGATCCACATATTGGACCAGGGTTAGAACTTACACCTCTTGCTAGCATAAAAAGGCCAATGGTAGTAAGACAAGTTCTCGCTATAAAAACACCAGCTCGAAGCTTCATCGATGACGAAGGTCGACCAACATTGGTGCAAGAACGCCGTGGAAGTCCCGAATTTTGGCTGGAAGGTTTCTTCATATTCATTTTGAAAGCAAAAAGTAAACTACCACTGTTATCAAATTGGTCATGATCACCTCTGACCTTCCAAATTGTAATAAAAAGCAACACTAGGATAAGATAGCAAGAGCACAGATAAATTGTGCTAACCGCCATGTTGATGAAGTTTTACCAAAAAAAGTTTTTCCTACAGACCGGCAAGTTTTGGAGGGGAAAATTTCCCAGTTACTTTGAAGACAAACAAACAAGATTCAGCTAAGTTTTACAAAGGAATAATCGAAAACAAACGGCTTACGACTTGGTTAAACCTTTTCCTCGTTGACTTTAATCAGAAAAGTAAACGAAAAAATAAAATAAAACACGTAATCTTAGGCAAAAACATGCTCTAAACATTTGCTGATGCAAACCAGAACCAGTAATGGATCGATCCATTGCGGGAAAGTAATGACTGCCAGTCAGAGCGCCTCAGCCAATCAGAACGCCCCATTTCACCGAAAGTAATGCCAAGCATACAATAAACTCCAGTTATTGCCTTCATATGTTATAAAATAGAGATACCCAATACACAAGAACACAAAATGAGGTCGAAATATCGGCGACAGCAATGGTCTGTTTTTCTTCCGCTTAGATTTTTGGCCAAGTGTTTCGACCCAGGCCTCTCGAAAGGCGAAATGTGTTCAATTTGCTCAATATCAACACGGCGAAGAAATACAAACAAAGTGGATTTTGAAACAAAACATTTAAAAAGAAGAAGTCCCTCCCCATTAACCATGTCTTTAACGTCCTTCAAATTCCGATTCCATGACAGTTACATCGATAACTAGCAATAATAAGGCAATTTGCTAAATTTAAAGCATATCGGATAAGTAATAAGGCTTCATCTTCGAAAAGCCTGGAGGACATTTCTCATGTAGAACTATGGATTTGATGGAGTGCGTTTATGTCCTACGGAGGAATTATGGGAAAATACGGAAAAACTATTACCAAAGATTTTTAGAAAAAGGAAATTCGATCTAACGAGTACCGAATTTTTAACACTTGAGAAATTATTTCCCCAGCAAGATTCACAGGACAAAATTAATCGAAGAAACGGCATTACAACAAAATTGCAAACAGTTTCTTCAGTCCGGAAAGCCGAGATTTATATATCATTTTGACAGACAGCCGGCTGTTGTGTTGTTCATGATAGGGCAATAAGTTTTTATTCACAGATGGATAAATATAGTGCTACTGGGGACTTAACACTTACAATGATTCATGATTGTTGACTTGTTTATATTAAACCAATCGAGTTAACTTTAATGTTATGCTAAGACATCGCTAATCAATGCTATGTAATGCATCGAACGAAAATGGTTAAACTATTCTCTTGAAAATCCGTGCTGTTAAACCAAAAGGATCAATAAACATTCTGATTTGTGCAAGTGAAAAAGGAGTATTTACAAATTGCTGTAAATCGTATATATTTTCAAAAAATACCAATTATCAGAAGTACCCTAAAACTTGTCACGCATTTAAAGCTGATGGGAGAAAAATAACAAATTTCTGATCTCGATGCTTTTCGAAAGACAACTCATCAGTCCATACAGTTGATAATGGTAGCAATTCATGGGGTTAGAATCCTTTGTTTTTTCACTCATTTCCGTTCAACTCTTCATCTCTTCATGTTAATATACAACTTTCACTGTCATTTTTTGTCATATAAACTTCAACGCCTACACAAACTAAAAAATCTTGAAGTGTTCAAGATACTGGTATTAAGTTGACGGCATCTGAATATTTCGCTTCTCGCTGACATGCAGAGGCCAGTGTTTCGTTCTATTACTTTTTATTTTAGTGCATCAGACACTTGAGTTCGAAGTGTATGAAGGTTGATTAAGCATATCTGCTTTAGAAGTATGATATCAGGCACTGAACGTTATCTGACGTTTAGAAAGTCATTATCTGAGTCATGCTATAGCTTTCTTAAGCTCAACATTTTAGTCACTACAACATAAATAATTTTTCAAATGCACCACGACTCCGTCTACATTAGACCTACTATCCCTGGCCCCAAATATTTTAAATTCTAAACTGCTATGATACTCTACAAGCAATGACTCTATATGTATAAGTCACTGCAGTAGGTCACTCATTCTTCAGACTTTGGCTGATATAGTGACGTATAAGATTGATTTTAAAATTGACTCAAATTCATGGGTGGTTTCTTATTCATAGGTTATAAAGATTCAAGAAACCTGAACATTAGCTCCTATTGATATGGCCAAGTTAATGTTGTATTTTGCTATTTCTTATTTCGGTACGTAGTGTCAATTATCGTTCTAAACAAATTCAAATAAATTTTTGGAAAATAAACTTGTACCTTTCCTGTTGTGGTTCAGATGAACTTTGAACTCCTACTTCATTCAGGAAAGATTGATCTACTTTTGAGTTATCAATGAACGCGAGTCCGTTCTTGCGCTTCTGTAACTTGAACAGCTTTTCATTTGACTTTTAAATGATTGATACAGCAGTCATTTTGTCAGTCCGCACAACAGACGACAAGGTGGCGTTCTCAAAAGAACTTGGTAGGCTTTCGGCTCTGCCAAAGTTGACCGTACAGAGTTTTAGGATAATCTGTTCAACGAAATTCGTTCTAAGCTGGATTAAGGACTACCTAACCAGCAGACTTCATCGTGTATTCATAGACGCCGTAGCTTCAGGATAGAAACTTGTTTCATCGGGAGTTCCCCAGGACTCTCTGATTGGCCCTATCGTATTCCTCATATACATCAAAGATATTGATCCGGATTTATCACATGGTACTAGACTTCCTCCTTAGGCTGATGATGCAAAATGCTATAGAGTTATATCTTTTCAGGAAGACTGCGACATCCTAAAAAATGATGTAAACTCTATTTCTAACTGGAATCATACCTGGGGTATGAACTTCAACTTAGGGAACTGTAAACAACAGTGTGTAACGAAGAAGAAAAACTCTATTAACGTATATGCATGGTTATGAACAAGTTTCCCTTATTATGGAAGAAAAATATTTAGGTCTAATAATCACTTATAATTTGACCTGGCGAGATCATGTTTTAGCCAAGGTGAACACTGCTAACAAGATGCTCCGACTTATTAAAAGATCTTGTGGAAAATTCTCTCAGCCTAAAACATTAGTTAAATTATACATTCATCTTGTCAGACCACACTTAAAATATGCTTGTGAAATTTGGTCACCGTATCAAGCTTATTTGATAAATATTATCTAAGAAGTACAGCGAAAAACAAGTGCTATTGTCAGACACAAGCCTAATACGGGAAAACTTAAAGAACTTAATTTACTCTCTTTAGCAACAAGAAGACTATACTTCGACCTCATTCTTCTTTTTAAGATTAAATCAGGTCTTGTTGACATTAATTTAACGGATTATTTTGCCACGACTGAAAATTATTTATACAATCTTAGAAGTACAGTATGCTCTTCTAAACTAAAGTATGCCAGAACTAATGTCCTAAGGTTTTCTTATTTCCATCGTGTTGGCAAAGAGTAGAATAACTTGCATTTGGTCCTGAAATTGTCAAGCTTAATTAGTCATTTTAAACAAGACCTTAAGGCTCATTTACGTAGCATTGACTACAATTCTTAGTTTAGCTAATTGTATTAATGCCATTTTAGTAATTTTAGTATTCAAATCCTTTCTTGTAATGCATAGTTTTTATTTATTCATTTATTCTTGACTAAGGTAGCCATGTATTAAGGGAACCTTTTTTCCTGTTTGAGGTCTTCCTCAGTGTTTTATACTTCGTATTTATGGTAAAAGGTATTAACGTAATGTAAAACTAAAGTAAAGCAAGTGAAAGTTTTCATTTGACGACACAAAAACCTTGTTCGGTTTTCATTTCTCGTTCACATGGTAACCATACGATTTTGACCAAAACTTTTGAAAAGCCACCTTTACCTTCTTCATCCTCGCGATGCGCAGTGCGCGAGCCGAGGGCCAGAGTGGGTGAGGGTACTTATCTCAACGAACGTGGAGATTAGTACAAATATCAAAATTGTCTTTCTGACAATTTTGAAAAATTATGAATCTTACTCGGATTCTCGAGAGATATATTGGAAGGGAAGGAGAGGGTTTATTGCATACACGTATTTACTATTATATATTAGACAAAAGAAATAACATAAACTTAAATTTCTAAAACGGAAAGTTTTGTAGACGTATCCATGTGAGCTTAGTTTTAAAAAAAAACCCTCTCATTACTTAAGTGTAATATAACTCATAAAATAATGTATGATACATTCATCACTTCAGAGCAAATGTTACGGAATAGGAGGAATAGGGAATAAGGGGCGACAGTGTACAGTATTCATGACAAGGAGGCTAAGCCCTAAAATTTTTAGGTTTTGTATAAAATGCTTAGTTAGTTAGCCACCCAAGTTGGGATTCGAGTTAGGATTGGAGTCAGGATTTGAGTTAGGATTTGAGTTAGGATTTCTAACCACAAAGTAACACATTTGTCATCTAACAATGTATGTAATGCATTATGTGATCTCTTCTCACCCGTGTCTGGAGCTAACCTTAACCCTAATCGTATCCCCAACCGTAACCCTAACCCCAACCTTTACCCTAACCCTAATCCCCTCTCTCACCGTGTGAAGCTCGGTGCGAGGGTGTTAATCTAGTCGCGCGTGGGGTCCTGTTACACGCGTGGTGACTAGGGAGAAAAATTTTCGCATTACGTATCTATGTTTCTATACATATCTATATTTAACAAATAGAAAATTGCTTGAGTGTATCTGTGCTGTGATAGAAACATGAATGACGTCATTTCATCCAGAAAAATGCTTAATGAAAACACGAGGCGTAGCCAAATGTTTTCTGGAATTTTTCTGGTTAAAATGGCGTCATTCATGTTTCTATCCTAGTACAGAGACACGAAAGCTACTTTCTATTTGTTTTATAAAATAACCAAAGTTTTCTTGAGTTGTCGTGACGTCATTCATTTCTCTGTACTCGAATACAAAATGAAAATGACGTCAACCATATCGCAATACTACAATTGAAAATAAGACTCGTCCAATCATAGCGCTCGTAGGACGCGTGTTATTTTCCCCTCGCCAACCGCGCGACGCGCTGAGAGAGGGCCGAAGGCCCAAGCGGCTGAGGGTACTAATCTCGACTTGCATGGATTCCTTTCATACGCGTGGTGACTAGGGAGAAAATCTTATGTATGTATTAGTATCAAGGCAAACAGCCACCAGTAAACAAACGGAAAAGCTACTTATCTTTAGAGATCAGTAGTATAGAGATGGGGGGTATTAGCACACCTCTATTGATTAGGTGAAAAACCCTGTACCCTCTTTTAGGAAAATCACACCTTTTTTAATGGTGTTTTCATTTTTTTTAAAAAGAGACATAGTTTGTTAAAATCTCAAGACCACCTAATATCCATAAAATGGACCCCCATCTCTTAGACAGATCTACCCTTAGACAGTAGATTGCTCACTTTTGATTAAAAATGTACATTTACTCATTTGTTTGTGGGTTATCAGCTCCACTGTTAACTTCCGTAGGAATCTCTTCACTTTTATTTTTTGTTCTTTTTATGGTCATAAATATGTTTACCAGTGGTAATACCACTAGATAGAAATCCAAGACATAGAATATAGGGACTTATCTTTTCCACAACTTTTATAACATCGCTTTTTAATAAGTCATCTTTCTGTAATTCTTCAGATAATACTTCTGGTTTTTCTATTGCATCCAAACCACCTAATGCATCGGCAAACTTACTTATTAATTGGTCAGTTATAAATTTATTTGCTTTTTGCATTCTTTTCCTTTCATATTCATTATAATATTTTTCTATGATCTTATTACTTGCTTTCTTTATGGTTTTAAACTTTTATCAAACTGTCCATCTTCTGCTAATTTAATTAATTCTTCCCTTTTCCTTTCAATCTCATCTTGCGGATCAGCTCCGATGTCAACATCTATTTCTGCGGTTTTGATTTCATCTTCCAGTTCTTTAATGTTTTCTTCCAATGATTTTTCATGTTTCTTTGTATGTTTTGCCATGGATTTATACAATACCACATATTCTATATTCATATGGATAATTTAAATTGATCTCTAATACAGAATACTTATTATTTTTAAGTGTATTTATTGTTTTATTTATCTCTTCCTTACTAACACAAATCATATAATCGTCTATTATGATTTTCATATCATTTCTATTAGGATTATAAAAAGTACTGTATTGGCTTATATTTTCTCTATATGATTTACTTATACTTGTTAATTGTTGGGTTATTACTATTGTTGAAAGGCTATAATGTCTTGCTCCGAATCCTAATTTTACCAATTCACTGACTCTTTTCTTAACATCTGAACTACATGCACAGTCATCTAAAATTATTAAACTGTTAGTTCATCGGTATATTTTTGAAGCAAATCTAAGCATATTATCAATGTAATCTTGTCCACATTCAATTATAATTATATCTGGGTCATTTATGTATGTCCAATTCTCATAAATTTTATTCCAGGGGAAAGTTGAACATATTATCATAATGTAATCAAAGTGGTTCTTATAATTCTTTTCTATGAAATTAAGAAGATAATAAGTCTTTCCACAACCTGTCATTCCAGTAATAATCATATTAAAAGGTGTATCTTTTATAGACATTTATATAATATCTAATATCGAATACTTTGGAGATCACTTATTAATGAAATTAATTAGTCCATCAAAGACAACAAAAATATTGCCATTTATATTTCCAGTATGTGCTTTCTTTTTGATCTCCAATAAAACACCATTTTGTGTATTTACAATTTTCTTTCCATGTGCAGTTTTATTCACTTCTTCATGACTTCTAAGGTCAATAACCAGAGCAAATTTATCCTTATAGAATTTCTCTACAGTCATAAATTGGTCTTTTCCTTCCTCTTCTCCAAATAATCTTATTGCTTCATCATAAAATCTATTACTAGGTATTCCTTGGGAATATACACTATTTGGAACTCCTTCAATAGTTAATTTCACTTCAGTTGTATTTGGATATATATACTCCTCACTATCACTTCTTCCTGATTTTGTGAACAATAAAACAATTGCTTTCATGGATTTTCTTGGTATATTTATATTTTCATTCATTAATGTGCTAGCAGCTGCCCAAACAACAGTCTTCATAAGTGTTATATGTTCATAAGAAAGTGATCTATTAACACTATATAATGAGGATATTTCCTCAGAAATATCCATGTTTTCTATAGTCTGATATTCCAGTTGCAGGTCTTCCAATGTATGTGTACCAAGAGTTTGATTTGCTTGGACAGTCATTACTTCACTTGCTGCAGGTAGTGTTACAACATAATGGAAATTATTATTCATGTGAAACGGTGCATACAGACCATGATCACGGATTATTTTATCCAAACAAATTTTCTGTTTATTTCCATAAATATTAAACATTAATTTATCACTTACTTTCTGTGTATCTCCACTTGTTGCACCAGAGTCATCTTTTCATATTAATTTTCTGGTATTTTCATTTGCAACTCCATATTCAATCATATCGAGTCTCTCAGAAGCAGTTTTCCAAAGGTCTTTATACACCTCATACATATTTTCTGCATTGTTATCATAAACTGTCTCTCCTGCGAGTCTTATTCTAAGTCTTTTTTGTAACATTTTAGGCAAATTATTAAGAAAACATGATTTTGTATTACTGACTTTAAATGTGAACCATAGATGTAAACTTCCAGGTAACAAACAACTGCCCATTTTAATTTTAGGAATATCAATATATAATTCTTCTCCACAATTTGCTTTATTTGGATTGAAAGTAACTACATGACGTGTTCCTTTACCTTTCACCTTAGCCATATGACTTCTTCTAAATCCGGAAATTAATTCTGCTTCTTTCATGTTCATATAGCATAACATATATTTTATTTCATTTTTCTTTGTTTTCTATATTCCAGCTTAGCTGCTCCAACTACTGTATATAAAGTGTAAATGCCACTACTAATACCCACAAATTACTCTCAAGCCATGCCAATCCTTTAGCACCTAATGAGATAACTTGAGCAATTATATTAAGTAAAGGAGCTATTAATGATCCTATCTTTTGTCCTAAATTATACAAAGCTTTAGCAAATTTCCCATTTGCTTGGCCACCATGCAGAATAGCCTTTCTTGCACTAACAACAATGGTGGTTATAATACCTGCAATTGATATTGCTACTACTTATAATCTAACCATATTCTTCTTGGCCCATTCTTTAAATCTTTGTAGTCTTGATATGTCTTCCTCCTGTTGTTCTCTTACAGTTTCTTTTTCTATTTGTCTTTCTATTAAAACTTTAGCTGTTTTTAAACCGTCAATTCTTTTTTGAAGTTCTGTATTTTCTAAATTACCACCTTCTTTTAATGTTTTATCTAAAGTGTCCCGTATATATTTTAATTGAGTTTTAAGAATTTCTGGTCTTGTTGATTTATCAATACTCTCTGGTGGATTTAATACACCATTCATTTCTCTATTCTCATCATATGTTAATCCTGTTATTTTTCCATACTTTACAGTTGTATTAACCAATGGCATATTTTTAGCGGCTTTTTCTCTATCCTCATAATCATCTTTAATTTTTCTTATCAATACCTTAAACTGTATAACAGCTATATTTGCTAGTTCTACTCTATTGAATTTTAATTCACCTTTTTTATTTCTTTTTAGCACTATTTGTGATTTTCCTCTTTCATCATTAGTAATTAATGGTTTAAAATTTATATTATTTTTTCCTGTCAAATCAGTATTACTTACTAATTCAATTGCTTTATCACTTTTTCTTGAATCAAAAATGAAATTTTTATTTTTATATTGTTTTCTTATAAAACTTCAATGGCAGTTATGTTTTTATTTTCAGGTTTTTTTAACAGCTCATCTGGCAGCTCATCTGGCAGCTCATCTAGTATATCTTCTACTTTAGGGACTGCAACACTTGTTGATGGTTCTCCTTTTCTTTGTATAGTGACAGTCTTACCATCTTTATTATCAATGAAGGTTGTTTCAACAGCTCTGAAACCAAATCTATTCTCTAAGTTACTATTAATGTAATTAATCCTTTCATAATTTTCAACTAATGAAGGATATTCAGGTTCAATATCATATCTTATTAAGTTGAAACGATTATTTATAAGTCTATTACACTCATCATTTAACTCTTGCTCATTCATATCGTCATATTCTGGGTACTTTCTATCAAAGTCTTCCATTTCATAGTCTTTGAATCCTCCTTCAGCCATTTATATATACTACTCTATATTTTGAATATTACTTTCTGGAATCCAACTATTATGTTTACTATCATAACCCAACCATTTCACTAAAACCATATTTTTACCCTTTACCTTTTTTCTTTTAAGTATTTTCTCTACTCTATAAACACCAGCTCCGCTGCCATCTTTTTTCTCAACACCTGATAGCTCCTCTTCATAAAACTTTCCAACAATTGGCTCACCTTCTAAGTCTTCTATTTCATACACATTTGGATAACCACGTATAACCTTAATTACTTTAAACAATTCTTCTGTGAAGTTAGCCTCATAACCTTTAGTAAAAGCAGACTTACATTTTGATATTCGGACAGTGTCTCCTACCTTAAATTTAGGTAATGGTGACTCAGCATTGATATGACCATATAAAGTTGTCCACACTTGGTCTTCATTCTTTTTGTTAACATCCTTCGGTTTCATCAGGATGGTGCTATGCTTAGTATTATTATAATTATACTCTAATTGGTCTAAGATGTCAATCCATTTATAACTTCCTTTACTATAAAAATATTTCCACATATCAGTTTTAAGTGTTCTGTTAAATCTTTCTATAATAGCTGCTTTTTATCTGACTTCATACAAAAGTACCCGATTTCATGTTTTTCTAATAATGTTTTTACACCAACATTATAAAACTCTTTACTGTCATCAAACTGTGCTACTTTTGGATACCTTCCATCAAAACGGTCCTTAAATTGTTTTAATAAACTTCCAACTGCCTTAGTCATATTATTTGTGTCTTTCCTATAAACTGGTACAGCTAATGCATATCTGCTAAGAATCTCAACAGCTGTTAATATCCAATAATATCCTTTATTTTGATTTTTATACTTACCCATATCTACCAGGTCTATTTGAATTTGATCACCAAGAGAATCAACATATGTTTTTCTAAACTTATGTTTTCTAACAACTGGTTTATACCTAGTGTATGTGTCCTGTGATTTTAACCATTCTTTTACAAGTTTTCTATTACATTTAGCCCATCTTCTAATGCTTTTTTATATAACCTCTCTGATGATTGATAACCAGTTTTTGGATTGTAATAAATACATTATCTCTCAATCCTTGTCCAAGCTTTATGTCTTTATCCATATAAATTACATAATTTATATATCTAAAAGTATTTTACCAAGATTCTTTGTGACTTTAAAATCAATTTTATTTACAACACCTTTATTTATCTGTAGTCTTAATTCAATGTCAAAATAATGCTGTACACTGCCTTTTAATGTCTGTGTACTTGTTATTGGTAATGTAAGTATAACATCACTTTTCTTTCCATTTTAATCAATATTTTCTGACATATTAACCAGACTATATGTTATTTCTATATATTTGAAACCATTATTAGTATTCACTTGTTTTCCACTTTTTGTTTTTGTATTGGCATTGATTACCTGATCCTTATCAAACCCTAAAATAGGACCTAAATTTTTTAAGCTTATTGTATTATCAGAGGCAATAGAACAGGTTCCATCATATTTATTTGCTTCTAATGTTACACCAACTCCATACTATTCAATTTCTTTTTTAAGCATACTGAATGTCCAATATCCTTCTTTAATAGTCTTCTTAATGTTATTATATGTCTTCCGGTTAGAGAATTGAGAATGGTGGCCAATTCAACATATACGAAAATTTCTGACCGTCCTCTCCGTGTCTCAGAAGCTCAGAGGTCAGAGCACCGATACGTAGATTCGGAGACCATGGGTTCGATTCCCGGCTGGGGCAGTCAGAGTTTTCGTATATATAATCATGATCGTATCAAAATCCTCTCTTCATATATAAATTTAACAATACTTAAAAACCCATTTCCTGGATATAATAATCGTTTGAAAATAGCAAATACATCCATGAGTTTTGGTTATAATCGTATAAATAGAGAACCAACAGCTAAGCTGTTAAAAAACAGTGGTATTAAACCAACAGCTAATCTGTTAAAAAATGTACTTAGTGAACCAACAGTTAAACCAACAGCTAAGCTGTTAAAAGACAGCGAACATAATACTGATTTAGCAATTATATTTGGTTGATCACTACTTAACGCATATTTATTTAGAATATATGTCTTACAGAGTGTGTAATATATGACACACTATATACATAAATGAGTCTTTTTTATGGATACGAAGATCAACAAAAGAAAGTCAGCCAGGAAGACATAATAACGGCGGATAATAAAATCATTACACAATCTGCAGTACCTACAAATAACAATCATTTAGTTAATAAAGGCTATGTAGACGCAAATATAACACCATTTGATTCTAAAATATTAATGTTTTCAATTATTACTGATGGAACTTATAGTCCTACAGAAAATCCATTTATGCGATTAATTTGTAATCCTACTGTTAACACTAAATTACAAGTTGAATATATGTTTCTTGGTTCTTCTATGAGTGATAGTGATATTCAAAATAGGGAAATTGATATAATGTTAAGAGCAATAAAGGAAGATGGTAGTACAAAAACATTAACTTTAAAAAAAAGTTAATTTGAAAGATAAAAACACTTTATATGGAAGAATTTATAGAATGTGTAATATCGATTATTCATTAAAATTAAGTCATATTCTTGGTTCATTATACAATAAATATAGGATATTTTATGTGGTTATAAAAGCATTAGGTAACACAACACAGATTAGATATGAATTAAGGCTTCAAGTTTCTTTAGTAAACAAGCAGCTAAGCTGTTAAAATCGCATTAATAGAGAAATAAATGTGAATCATTCCTCTTAGATAGAAATATTAATAAAAAAGTTGGTGTTAATAATTAGTCGCTAGGGGTTTATATTATAATTTTATTCAAAGGTAATGATTCAATAATATGTAAAAATGGAAAATTGTTTAGGTTCTTTATCATTATCAACATTTTCATAACATGTTCTATCATAATACTTTTTAATACTTGATTATATTTTTTATGTTTTTTTAAATAGCCTTCAAGCCCATAATAATTGATTTCTGCATCTTTGAGAGCTTCTTTTATTGCATCTTTTTTCGTTTTTTCATATTTGTCTTCCTTCTTCTGATACTTTTTATATAAATTACATTTGAATTTATTTGGTACTTCATGGTCTTTTTTATAGATTCTAACAGCTGAGCTGTCAATTGTGTGTTTATAATCTTTATAAATTTTATTTTCTATCCATTTTAATAGTTATTTCTTTTTATTTATTTTTCTGCTTTTATTCATTAATTCATAAACACCATTTTTATTTAAAAAGTAACAAAGATACCTATGATCCTGACAATTAGGTTTCTTTTTATTTTCTTTCGACACATTTTTTGAATTACTTATTTATAATAGTTATATCCGAGTGATAAACAAATATCTTTTCCTCAGATCCATATTTCAGCAGCTTCACTGGAACTTTTTGATTTATATACCAAAGCATAAAAACCCAATTTATTGTCCCTAAAAGATTCCATAACAGTATATAGTATTATTCCTTTAAGCCTTCTTATAACAATTATGGTATATTTATTATTAAAGCCTTAGAGACTAATTACTAACCATAGACTTTTATAATAAAAATGTATATTAAGAGTAATGATTCATATCAATGTAAAATACAGCTTACTATATATAAATGAATAGCTCAGCTGGAAAATCCATAAAACATTTAGATATTCATGACAGCTCAGCTGTTAATTTTACAGCACTTCCGCTGGAAGAAGAAATAAATAAAATGAAAAACTCGTATTCATATTACCATAAATTATATACTTGTTACAAATGGAAATATAAGAAGTTAAGGAAAATATAATTGTCATTAAATATGTAATCCACTTCTCTAACAGTTGTAGGAAGTGCATTGGCTCCATTTGCACATTTCAAAAGTTTGTCCATAACTGGAATTGGTGTAATTATTCAAGGTTATGTTACTAAGTCTGATATAGCTAAAAAGATTGATAGCTGTAGATTTGTTTATACAAGTTATGATAAAATCTTCATATAATTGAGAACGTACTTTAGAGGTATTCCATATGATGAGAAAGCTTTCATAACAGATACAAAAGTACTAGATGATATAGTGACAGATATATGTCCAACTATTAATGGAATGTCATAGAAATATGATAGAATGTTTAACAGAGAATCTGTAGATAACCTATAGACTGTTGACAGCAAAGCTGGTAGATAACTGATAGATAACTGTAGATAAAATATAAGATATATTATAAGATGTCTGAAGAAACACCTAAAGTAACCACTATTTTAAAAGAGAAAGATCCTAAAAGAGTTGAAGCAGGCAAACGTCTGGCTGCACTAAATAAAGAAAGAAAACTTCATAGAGAACAACAAGAAGATATAAATGAAAATAAAATTAACATAAATTATAGTCTAATTCTCAACGTTATAGGAGTTACAGTAGCAGTTGTAAGTCTGTATTATGTCAGGAAAGAATTTAACAGAAAAGCTGAGCAGCTGAGCTGGAAAGAAGAAAAACCGCAAATGGAACTTCCTCCAACAAAAGAAAAACCACAAAAAGTTCCAGGGAAGCTGTTAGATACATTGGAATAATGAGGCTTAAAGAAATATTATGCATAGATATTGTATGAATATCAATCTTAAAGAACAGCTTATCTGTTATAATAATACAGAATTGAATTTCACTATAAATGTTTATATTGATAAGTGTCGAGTTCGTTGTAGTCGCCATTACTTTATTTATTATATTATCACTAACGAAAGATACACACTCAGTGGAAGCATACAACAACTGAACTTTAATTTTACATCAAGTGCGTTTATGTCACAAAGTGCTTAATTACAATTGGTCAGAATAATCATTAATAGTGCTATATATGATATTACAGGAAAAGTATTATATTATTGGTCTTAATCATATTACTGGCTCAACTGAGAAAACTAATTATAACCAATTACGTTGATTTCATCTGAAGTATTATGAGCACAACTTAACACCCCCACTTGCTCTTATGCTGAATGATGCTTACTCTTAAAAAATGATCCCAACTTATCTAACTTAGTTTTACTAACTGGCTTTGTAAAGATATCTGCGACATTCTCCTTCGTCGGAATATATGCTAATTCTATTCTACCTGTTCGGATTTCACTTCTGATGAAATGATATTTCACATCAATATGTTTCGATCTTTTATGGTACATAGGGTTCTTAGCTAGATTGATGGCACCTTGGTTGTCGACATTCAGCAGAACACTATGGCTTGTCTGAACATTTTTTAGATCAACACACAACTGTTTCAAGAATTTTGCTTCCTGCACTGCATCTGTCAGTGCCATGTATTCTGCCTCACATGTAGACAGTGCAACAGTTGGCTGTTTTCGACTTCTCCACGAAACTAAAGGACCTTCATCCAACAGCTGAAAACCGTAACCTGATACGCTACGCCTGTCACAAACACCACCTCCCCAATCTGAGTCGAAGAATCCAATAAGATTAAGAGTAGTCTCGGATTTCCCAAACCTCGAACTCTGCTCAATTGTGCCTTTCAAATATCTAAGAACATGCTTTGCAGTATTTAGATTTGCTTCAGTGGGTTTCGACATGTTTTGTGAAAGCTTAGTAACTATGTAACACAAATCAGGCCTTGTTCCCGTCATCACATAAATCAGACTTCCAACTATTGCCCTATAGAGAGATGGGTCTTTCAACTCAGGCGATTCCGTATCCACAACGTTATCTACACCTAGTACCGTTGGGGTTACCTTTGGTTTGCATTCTGCCATGCCAAACCTTACCAGCAATTTCTCAATGTATTGCCTTTGACTCATTTCAATCGCACCTTCAGAACATTTGAATTCCGTTTCTAGGAACCATGATAACACCCCTAGGTCTTTCATCTTAAATCTACTGTTTAAAGAATCTTTCACGCTCTGCAAAAGAATTACGTCGCTCGCAGAAATTATGAGATCATCAACCCAAATGACAATAACTACACATCCATTTGAACCACTACTGCGAATATAAACACATGGGTCAGCAAGTGATTGAGTGAAACTCTCCCTTAACAGATAATCATGTAACGTGTTGTTCCAATTTCGCCCGCTCTGCTTAAGGCCATACAAAGACTTGTTCAACTTACACACTAACCTCTCGCCATTTTTTCCTACCCTTTCATATTCTTCTGGCTGTTCCATGAAAATCTCACAGTCTATTGGGGCATTTAAATAGACTGTTTTCACGTCCATCTGGTGGACAAGCATATCATTTTGAATTGCGTACTGTAGCAAAACACGAATAGAGCTCATCCGAGGGGTTGGGGAAAAGGTTTCGTGGTAATCAATACCAGGAACCTGAGAGTAGCCTTTCGCTACGTAACGAGCTTTGTGAGTTTCTGCCTTATTTGGTCCTGTCTTAACGGCATAAATCCATCCCCCCCCCCACTACCTCACGATCCTTTGGGGGTCGGACCAACCCAAAGGTTTGATTGCCTTCTAAGGCCTCCATTTCTTCGTTCATTGCTTTTTCCCATTTACTTCTCTCAGGGGAATGTACTGCTTGGGAATAGCTAGTTGGGATGTCATGTGTTCTATAATAGTAGTCTACTGCACAAGTTGCAGCATCATCAACGACCTTACCAGTTACATACTCATTCAAATAGGTTGGCTTAATACGAGTTCGAGTAGGGTACCGCGCTTCATCATCTATACTCTCTGTGCTCTCTGCATTTTCGCCAGCTTGGGCTGAGATTGTACTCTCGTTTGCATTTGGTACATTTATTTTACGGGCAGAAGTTCCCCTTCCTGCTCATCTGAATCAGCCTTAGATTCATGGTCACTCTCACTGAAAAACTTTGCACACCTTACTCGTTCAACCTTATTGGTATCAGGATAAAAGACAAGATATGCAGGACTTCTCTTGTCATACCCCACAAATATACCTTGTTTGCTTCTAGGGTCTAATTTCTTGGCGTTTTGCACATATGCGTAACAAACAGAACCAAAGACATGCATATTGCTTAAATTGGGTTTAGACCCTGTAAACGCCTCATAAGGAGTTTTGCCCAATCTCATACTGAAGCAACGATTTCTGATGTATGCTGCTGCCATCACAGGATAGGTCCACATGGACTGCTGCACGATTGCCTCTAGTAGCAAACACCTAGCCATGTTAAAAAGACTCAACCATGCTCTTTCCACCGTTCCATTCTGATGCGGGGAATATGGTGCGCTAGTCTCATGCCTTATCTTATTTTCTCGAAGAATGGATTTCAATTTTTGACCAGTGAATTCTGTGCCATTGTCACTCCTGACACGCTTAACCCTCCCAAAAGGTGCAGTGTCAGCCAAGAATTGCTGCAATGCTTTTGGGGTATCACTCTTACACTTAAGAAAATAGACCGTAATAATCCCTGAATAGTCATCAACAAATGACAATGCATATACTTAAAGCCATCTCTTCCTGCGGGATCAATAGGACCACCCAAGTCACAATGCACGAAATGTAATGGAGCTGTTGCTCTTTCATCCGGAGATCTATTCCTAAATTGGCACATCTTGCCCTCTATGCAAACTTTGCACTCTACTTCATCAAAATTGGAAATATTCATACCTTCCACAATATTTTGTAACTTCCGAACATCACCATAATTACAATGACCAAGGATTTTATGCCATTCAAGCAGAGAACATGCATTATTCTTAGAAGATGAGATACTATTTAAATAATATAACTTGCCTTTCTGTTCCATGTCAAACGTTGTACCATCAGGACATTTGAGCTGTTTTGCCTGCTTATTTAAGATAATACTAGCCCCCCTCTCTATTGCAGCATCCACTGAAAAGATATTTTGCGCATAGGACGGAACATACAATGCGCTATTTAGCATTACTTCACGTGTATTACCATTTACGTCATAAAGTTTAACTTTGGCATTTCCTTTACCTAACACTACGTTGTCTTTACTGCCGTCAGCGAGTTCTATGACGTGCGCACTTGGATTAAATTTCTTATCAAAGTCCACAAATTTAGACTTGTCGTTTATAATATGGCTTGTGGCTCCAGTGTCTACTAATAAGCTAGAATTATTCTTGATATTTGTACCTGGTTTACTATTTGTGTCCTTGGATATAAAGGCAAACGTATGTTCATTGTTCTCACGTGTCTTCTCAGTTGCTGTCTTCGCCGCGTCTTTCTTCTTCCGGCATTTCTTCCCCTCGTGGGTTTTACTTTTACAGTTGTTACACCATCTCTCCGTCTTCGACCAACACTCCGCGCTTTTGTGTCCCCTTTTACCGCATTAAAACAGTTTCCCTCGAACTTTTGCTTCGTCATCATGATGTTTTCCCCCGTGCTGGCGGCCTCCGCACCATGTGTTTTTGCGTTCTCCTCGTGGCTTCGCAGGGCGCTTTTAAATTCGGCGAATGTCGTTTGTTTTTCCCTCTGCACAACCACCGTAGCGAACGTGTTGTATTCACTTGGTAGGCCTTTCAAAACCATAGCGATTAACAACGCGTCACTTATAACTTCGTCGGCATCTCGTAAAGCTGTCGTGGATGTCTCTGCTCGTATGACATAATCGACTATTGTCTCGTTCACTTGTTTCTTGAGCGATGTTAGTTCGGTATAAAGCGCAATTATTCGTGGCTTTCCTTTTCCTTGACAGTGCTGTCTAAGGATTTGTAGCGCTTTTCTCCCGTCGTCTTTCGCGTCTCTTATCACTAGCGATAAACTTCTGTCGTCTAAACATTGCACGAGTTCGGCAAATGCATTTGCTTGCGTTGATGCGTCAGGCAGATCTTTCTCGCTTGCGTCTGGCACGAATACATTATGCATCTTCTGTAGCCGCATATAGCCCAGGAATTTAAACCTCCCACAATTCATATTTGCTTTCGTTTCCGTCGAAAAGCAAGCCTCTTCTGGGCCCATAACCTGTCGAATTCGTTGTAGTCGCCACTACTTTATTTATTCTATTATCACTAACGAAAGATACACACTCAGTGGAAGCATACAAGAACTGAACTTTAATTTTACATCAAGTGCGTTTATGTCACAAAGTGCTTAATTACAATTGGTCAGAATAATCATTAATAGTGCTATATATGATATTACAGGAAAAGTATTATATTATTGGTCTTAATCATATTACTGGCTCAACTGAGGTAACTAATTATAACCAATTACGTTGATTTCATCTAAAGTATTATGAGCACAACTTAACAATAAGTCTGGAAATCCATGGTTTGAAGGAAAAGAAATTGCAACTTTATTGGGATATTAAAATAAATGTGATGCAATAATAAAATATGTGGACCCAGAAGACAAAATTACCAGACGTCGCGAATCACTACGTCAGGCCTATTGGTGTCCTTTTTTGAATGAATCTGGACTTTATTCACTAATATTAAGATCAAATTTACCAGAAGCAAAGAAATTCAAAAGACGGGTAACCAGTGAAGTATTACCTTCTATTAGAAAACGAGGTTTTTACAGTTTATTTGATAATAGAAATAACAATGTATTTAAAATATGAAATGAATATGACCTCCATATAAAAGTAATTGGTTATATAAATAAATTCTATCCGGGTGCACTTTTAATTGCTGGACTTGGAGAATTACAAGATACTGATAATAAGAGAATCAGGTCCTTTTGTAAAGGTTATCAAAAAGGACAACCAGATCTTATCATTACTAACTTACATAAACATTATAGTGAATTCTGTATTGAGTTTAAAACACCTAAAAATAATGGAAAAATAACAAAGCAACAAGAAGAATTATTAAATAAATATAAGATGAACAACTATAAGTGTTTATTGTCCAGTGATTATGATGAAATTATCCATCAAATTACAATTTATATGTCAGAAACAAGATTAAAATGTCCATATTGTTGAAATAAGAAATTCAGAAACAAAACGACGTTGAAAAACCATAAAATAAAATTCCATAGAATCAGCTTAGCTAATAAAATATAAACTAATATATATGGGAGATAAAATGAATGAAAAGGAAATTATGAATGAATTATATGATGCTTTAATGGTAACTATTGGTGTTGTTGGAATGTCAATGATTTCCAAGAAAGCCCTTAACCGATGCAACAGATTTCCGTGATATAGCAAAGCTCACAGCTGGTGTTGCAGGAAGCACTCTGTTGGTTAAATGGTTACAGAATAAGAAATACATTCCAACAGATCTATTCAAAAATTAAACCTCATCTAATTAATTATATACATAATGGCTGGATTTATACAGAATACATTTGCAGCTGTTTCGTTTGCTGGTGCTGGTTATCTTTTTAAAATGTTTGATAAAAATGGATATGAACAAGAGATGAAACGTCATAATAAAGCATTAGAAAAACTGGCTTCTGAAAAAGAGAAATTCTATGAAATGGAAGTGAGAAAAAATGATCGGGTTCAAGAATTGAGACAAAAATTATCTGATGCAAATGCTGATCTTAATGCAACAGATAAAGCATTAGATGAACTGAGAAAAATACAATCAACAGCTAAGCTGTTAGAATATAGACAGCCACAATTAAGTGACTTTTATAAACCAAGTGATGAGATAAAGGAATACCAATATTTATCCACAGGAATTATTGGTGCTTCTACTGGTTATGTAATTTTTAAATTTACAGCTTAGCTGTTTTAAAGAAATAATTACATAGATATAGTATATGATGAATACTGCACTTTATTGTAATGATTGTAATATGAAAAGAATTGTCGCGAAAGGATATTATACATGTCCAAAATGTGGTGTTATAAGTGATAATAATTTAACTAATGGTACAATTATTTTACTAATAGAAGCAAATGGATGTATAAAAGACTGCGAGAATGTATTGATAGTAAATATATTAACATTATTACTGATGATTTTGAGAAAGTTTGGGATGTTATGAGAAAGGAAAAATTAATAAAAGGTAGGAACATATCTAGGTATAATTATCACATTATAAGACTTTGTAGTAGAAGAGGAATTCCATTAAATTGTAATTAAAAAAAAAATTGATTGAATCCAAGACAAAGGAGAAGTTTGATGACCGATTATTTGGAATTATATATAATAAATTAGGATGGGATAAAAAATGTGAATGTAGATATTATTTAAATTTGTTTAAAGAGGCTTAAAGAAATAATGTTATAATATAATGTAGATTGATTCGTACCATATAGATTTCACCAGAGCTAGCAACTTAGTTGGCAGCGGAGCTGTTATTACCAAGAAAGGAAAAGCATTAAAGGGTTACGCGGAAAGTTACAATATTGCGGTATTAAATGATAAAGATCCAAGGATTCAATTCAAAGAAGTCCGGAAACCATTGGAGGATTTATTATCTAATAAAACACAGCATAAATATTTACAAACACTTCTTGTAACATTTAAGAATAAAAGTAAATCCGCAGATAACAGTGTAGTTTTTATATATAAAACCTCATATTTTAACAGTAAAACAAAAACCATATTGTCTGGATCTGGTACAAAATCAGAAGAGGCTAATTCAGATATCCTTAATTTTATTGATATTTGGATATCTGAAGGATCTGGATGGACAATAGAAAGGATAGAAAAACACTTTATTAATTTTGTTAAATACCAACCATTAAAGGGCGGCAGTTATATAGAACTTCCAAAAAGAATTACAACATCCTAGAAAAGGTCTTATTAATATCCAAAATAAAGGCAATAAATGTTTTAGATGGTGTCATATTAGACATTTAAATCCACAGAAGAAGAATCCGCAAAGAGTAAAAAATACTGATAAAGAATTTATCAATAAATTAGATTACACTAATGTGGAATTCCCTGTAATGTTAAAAGACATTCCAAAAGTGGAAAAACAAAATAATATAAATGTAAATGTATTTGGTTGGAAGAACAGCACAGCTTTTCCAATTTATATATCAAAAGAAAAGCACAAGGAAGTCATGAATTTACTGTTTTATAAGAATCATTATGTTCTACTAAACAACTTTAACAGATTCATGTATAATTAAACAAAACACAAAGATAAAAAACCCTTTTGCATGTATTGTTTGCAATGTTTTAGCAGTGAACATATTCTTGAAAAACATAAGAACTGAATAACTGTAAATGGTAAGCAAGCAATAAATATGCCAAATGAAGGACAAAAAGTACAATTTAAAAACTATCATAAGAAATTAGAAGCACCATTTGTTATTTATGCAGACTTTGAAGCAATTGTAGAGAAAATCCGTGGAGTTAAGAATAATCCAGATAACTCATATACAGATGTATATCAAAAGCACAAGGACTTCAGTTATGCTTATAAAGTAGTATGCTGTTATGATGATAAGTATAGTAAGCCATTAAAAATGTATAGAGGGAAAACTGCAGTTTATAAATTCATAGAAAAGATGTTAGAAGAAGAAAAATGGTGTCAAGAGACATTGAAAAAGCATTTTAACAAGGATATAGAAATCACAAAAGCTGATGAAAAGAACTTCAAATTCGCAGTTAGTTGTCATATTTGCGGTATTAAATACAAATCATACGATGTCAGAGTTAGAGACCATTGTCATATAACTGGTAAATACAGAGGTTCTGCGCATCAAAAATGCAATATAAATTATAAATTAACAGAGAAAATACCAGTAATATTCCATAATTTAAGAGATTATGATTCTCATTTAATAATGCAAGAAATTGGTAAATTTAAAAGGAAAATAAATGTGATACCAAATAACAAGGAAAGGCACATGTCATTTATGTTAGGTAACCATCTTGTATTTTTAGATAGTTTCCAATTTATGTCCAGAAGTTTAGATTATTTAGCAAGTTGTTTACCAGAAAATGCATTCAAATATACAAGTAAAGAATTTAAAACTTATGAAGAAAAAAGGTGTGTACAAATATGATTACATGCACAGTTTCCAAAGATTTAAGGAAACTAAATTACCAGTGAAAGAAGAATTCTACAGTATATTAAACGACGAACATATTTCCGATAATGAATATGAACACGCAAGAAAAGTGTGGGAATTATTCCATACGAAGAACTTAGGAGAGTACCATGATTTATATCTTAAGACAGATGTATTACTACTTACAGATGTATTTGAGAACTTTAGAAAAACCTACATGCAATACTATAAATTGGATCCATATCATTACTTCACAAGTCCTGGTCTTGCTTGGGACGCCATGTTGAAAATGACTGACATTAAATTGGAACTGATGAGTGATGTGGATATGTTCCAATTTATAGAAAAAGGCATGAGAGGAGATATTTCCTACATTGCAAATAGATATGGATCTGCAAATAATAAATATATGAAAAACTATAAAAAGAACAAAGATAGTAAATATATAATGTATCTTGATGCTAATAATTTATATGGATGGGCAATGAGTCAGTCATTACCAACTGGAGGATTTAAATGGAAAGATCCAAATGAAGTCCAAATGAGCAGTTACCCAGAAGACTGACGAAAAGGACTGTTATTAGAAGTAGACTTGGAATATCCAAAGGAATTACATGACCTACATAATGACTATCCATTGACACCAGAAAAGAACGCTATAAAGAAAGATAAATTATCCAAATATTGTAAAATGATAGAGAAGAAATACAAAATATCTGTGGGACTTGTAAGTAAATTAATAACCACATTAAATAACAAGAAAAAGTACGTTATACATTACAGAAATTTGCAATTGTATTTATCCTTAGGAATGAAATTGAAAAAGATCCATAGAGTATTAGAATTTAAACAATCAAATTGGTTGAAAGAATACATAGATTTTAACACACAAAAGAGAACAAATGCCAATGAATAATGCCGTTCATGGAAAGACTATGGAAAACTTAAGAAAACGTGTAGATGTCCGATTAATCACAGATCAGAAAAAATTAATAAAGATAGTATCAAAGCCAACATACGTAAGCAGTAAAATCTTTAATGAAAACCTTGTTGCTGTCCATAAGATAAAAGAAATATTAACATTAAGTAGACCTGCTTATATTGGAATGTGTATACTGGAACTCTCAAAGAATCTTATGTATGATTTCCATTATAACACAATAATGAAAATGTATGAACATGAAAATGTAAAGCTGCTATTCACAGATACAGACAGCCTAATGTATGAAATAAAAGCAGAAGATGTATATAATGATCTCTACAGGAAGGAAGACTTATTTGACAACAGTGACTATTCTATTGACCCTCCTTTTTATTTTAAAGAGAATAAAAAAGCAATAGGAAAAATGAAAGATGAAGCAGCAGGTATTCCAATACTAGAATTTATAGGACTACAAAGCAAAATGTATAGTTATATGAAAGACAATGAAAAGGGCGGTAAAACCGCTAAAGGTGTTGAGGAAAATGTAATAAAAAAAGACATTACACATAAACACTATAAAGATACATTGTTTGAGAAAAGCAAATGCATCATAAGATGAAAACGATAAGAAGTAACTTACATGAGTTAAGCAGTTATGAGATAAATGTCACTGTCATGCTTTGATGATAAACGTTATATCCTTGCGGATGGTGTTAGTAGTTATGCGTATGGTCATTACAAATACGCAAATGTTAAATATTATGTAATTTATATACCGGAAGAAAGTGAATATGAATTAAAATATATTTATTATTATATAATGTCTGAAATATTTACTAAAAATATAATAAATTTATCCGAAAAATTAAAAAAAGTAAAAACATATCAAGAATATAAAGACGTAAAAGATGAAATACTTGGTGATATTAAATTACCAGAACTTTTAAATTATATTTCATTAGTCATGCAGATGATGGCATTTAAAATTGAACATTATTATGAAAGTGAAGATGAAGATGAAGATGAAACTGAAAGTTCTTCTGATGATAACCAAGAAATATTTCTATCAACTGGAATAACAGAAAGTGATAATAGTAGTTCACTTCAATAAAATTAAATATGCAATCTACTGTCTAAGAGTAGTATAGAGATGGGGGTCAATTTTATGGATATTAGGTGGTCTTGAGATTTTAACAAAAACTATGGCATTTTTTTAAAAAAAATGAAAACATTATTTAAAAAGGTGTGATTTTCCTGAATAGGGGTACAGGGTTTTTCACCCAATAGATACTATCCTTCGGCGAAACTGTTGTCCGCCTCAGTCTTTCTCTCTTGTTGGGTGGCTTGTGGATGATTACCCGTTCACCATGTTCGAGCAGTAATGCTTTCATCAGGATTTTAAAACCTCTCAAGAAATTTTAAATGTTTAAAGCTGTCTTCTCTCAGCAAATTCACAGTTGAACCCTTTGTGCTGAGGTGCCACTGAACGCTTCGTTGAAAATACGTAAGAGTTGAAGGTTTGCACGCTAAGCCGTTTTTCTCCTTTACGAACGTTTTACAGTGGAAAAAAGTACGTCTTTCACCTCCGTCCACTCGTTCCTCTTTCGTCAAAACTTGCACAAGGTTTGCTTGTATTTTGTTGTATGTTTTGCATTTTTCGATTTTTGGTCAGCAATAAAAATGCGGAACTCGTTCACGTTTTCTTTATTTCGTCGGTTTCGTAAATCGTTTCATCGTGATCAACAAGTTCTTTTACCTTCGGATAACAACTTAGCATAAGCCTTTATCATAGAACATCTCAGACATTTGTAACCAACCTTGAGATAGTGTAGAATTTATCAATTTTTTAAATCAAAAAAAATCTCAAAAAATATTCAGTCATGGGATCGAAACAACTTGATAGGAACATACATTAGTTAGCAGTAGAAAATTTTAAGAATGTGTCCTTTATCATTTGTTAAACCATCAAAGGTTATTCTCACCAAACCTTTTGTTTTAATAAAACATAATCGAAATTTTAAACGTAACCATGACGACAAGCAGTTTAAATATATAACAATGTCCAGTTTGGGTTGTTAATATTTGTGGCCAAATGTTCTTTTTCTTTTACTGCATTCTCTCATCCACTATAGTAAGGAAGATTTGTCTTTTTGACTATTTTGAAAAATTATCAAAGTTACTTGGATTCTTGATAGAGATATTGGAAGGGTGGCCGAGGGTTTGTTGCGTACGCGTATTTTCTAGTCCCCTCGCCCACCGCTGGATGCGTGGTGCGACGGCCGAAGGCCAAAGCGGACGAGGGTACTAATCTCGCCGTGCGTGGAGTCTTGTTACACGCGTAGTGACTAGGGAGAAAAATTTTCGCATTAAGTATCTATGTTTCTTTATACATATATATAATATATATATATATATATATATATATATATATATATATATATAGGTATATATCCATGGATTCCGCACACTCAAGAATGCCGTGTGCAAGCTCGGGGACTGGTATGTCGTTGACCAAACCTTAGGCTACTTAGGTCTGTATTGAAACAAATCGGTTTGATCTCGCTCTCTTTTTCGTCTTTTGGATTTCTCAGACGTTGTTTACATCATTTGAACACTGAAGTTAGCA
The DNA here is from genome assembly GCA_030142905.1 of Heliopora coerulea. Classification (NCBI taxonomy): domain Eukaryota; kingdom Metazoa; phylum Cnidaria; class Anthozoa; order Scleralcyonacea; family Helioporidae; genus Heliopora; species Heliopora coerulea. Next base: position 19,855 of record JASJOG010000071.1, on the reverse strand, counting down.
AATAATTCCAGACCGGCAAACGAAATGGTATTCTTAGTGCTTGGGGGCCATTTTAGTAACTGGAAAATTTCTGACTTGAAAGAGCAGTTCTCAAAGTTAGCTCCTTGGAATATGCACTGGCCAATTGTTCATTTGTTGCAGCAAGGCTTTGTCTTGGTTCTTTCTGATAAATATGAACAAAAGACGTAAGGGAACTCGCTTGCTGTCAGGATATTTGCGGATCGACTAATGCCAAGTTTATACGACTGTCGTTCTAGGCACGGCACTCTTAAATTTTGGCACGCGAACCCAATTTTTTTGGCACGGCAGTCCTGATTTGCGCCGTTTCAACACAAAATTAAAGGCCCGCGTACCCAAAAATTTAGGCGGGCCGAGACCACCTCAAGAGGTAGTCTCGGCCCGCTTGAAAGATGAGTACGCGGACCCAAAACTAATTACGCATACTCACTGCTTTCATTTGCTCAGCAAACGGCTTGGCACGACGATCACATTTGCTCGTGAAAATGGCGGATAATCACGCAAAGTTGGCAAAGAACAAGGGGAAAATGTGGTCAGACAAAGCTACCAGGACACCTATTGAATTATGATCAGAGGAAACGGCACAGTTTTCTTTGGAGAATTGTAAAACATCTAAAGAAAGCAGACAAGTCTATAAAACACATTTGGTAAGTTTCTTTCTGGTACTTAAGTATTTTTAAAAAGAGAAAACGTTTTCTTTGCAAATTTTGATAAATTTCTTCAACGTACTTTGTATATTGTCTCAGGTTAAACTACAATCAAAGGGCTACACAGACGTCAATCTAAAAGAAGTAATAAGTAAAATGAAGAAACTACGCCAAAAATATAAATCAGTAATGGACCAAAAGAGGAGAAGTGGAAATAGCACTAACCCTAAAAAGGAATGGAAGTTCTTCAACGATATTGACAAGTTATTGTTTAAGAAGCACAATATAAACCCTCTCTCTGTTTTTAACACCTCCATGGAGGGTGAAAATAAAGACACTGATAATTCCGGTAAGTAATATAAAACTACTTGTGAAAGAAAGAGATCAGTTTTAATTTACTGGTAAAGTGTCATACTACCCTGTTTATATTCAAACGTTCTAATTTTTCATGTAGAATTCATTGCTTTTGTTGTACTTTCAACCAAGTTTTTGAATAAAACGTTTTGACTTTTTAGTTGACGTACTCATGGAAAAGTATGGTTATGGCGAGGTTTCTGTGAGGAAATGCGAGACATGTGACTATGAGGAAACAATTCATACTACTAGAGCCCATATTAACGAGGGGGGTGCAGTTATGGTTTATGTAGAGACTGATGAGTTTGTTTGTCCTAATTGTAACATTTGCACCCTCGTTGATGGAGATGAAAGTAATTTGTCAGATAATTTGTATATTTTTTATAATTATAAACCTCCTTTGACGTAATGGAAAGTTAGTAGTTAAATGTCCCTAAAAGTCAAGGAGGTTTAGAACTGCCAAGGCCCTAGGTTGGCAAAAAGGACTTTAGTAAGCCTGCTATGGTGATTCAGTATTATTTAACGCACCTGCCAATGTTAAGCTAGCTGGGAAAGACATGTTGAAGGGGTGGGATTTGAAATTCTGATGCATTCTGCAAGCGAGAATTTGACTGACAGTATAGTTCTACGGGCAAAAATATTTGGCACTAAAACACCTTTTCATTAATTGCTATGACTTTGGGGTGCTAAAATTTGCTACAATAAAATTAATTAAATTACAAAAAAGCTTGTCTAAAAATTAATACATAAAGTGGATCCTTGCCCCTGTCAAACACATTAAATGCACACTCTTGTATAACTGCAAACCATTATGGAGTAGTCTTTCAAAGAAATCTGTCACACTACATAAAAATTCCAGATATAACACAACCACAGGCTTCTTCTTCTGGCTTCATCTCTCAGATTTCATTCAGAAATCTTTCTTTATAATAATTATATAACATTATGGCGATTTTACATTTGTTTAGAATGTCAGGCTAAAAAGTAATAAAAACACAAACCAGTTAATTAAGTGGATGTGACATAGTACTGAGCCAAACAATCACGGATATCAACAGCATCTGTTGCATTCTTATAATCAACAGGCACTACTGTCTCTTCATGGGCTTTTTCTAATTGCCAGTGAGGAAGAAACGCATTGTCCTGAACTTCACATATATTATGTAAGATACATGACGCTGCAACAATACTGCCAAGACTAGACGCTTCCGTGTCAACTCGCCTTGTGAATGCAATAAATCTTCGTTTCCACCTACCAAAGGAGTTTTCTGCAGTCATCCTTGCGCGACTTAATCGGTAGTTGAATACTTGTTGGATCCTATTGGTGTTAGCATTTTCAGGGAATGGCTTCACTAACCATGATAGTAGTGGGTATGCTAGATCTCAAGTAATTAAAGAATGGATATCATTGTATCCTATTTGTTTGCTCTGTACTCCAAGAAATAATTTATTAGCACATACCTTCTTAAATATGCAAGAATTTCATAAAACACGTGCATTGTGCACACTTCCTGGCCAACCTACAACTAAATCTCTAAATAAATAACAATCAACGATAGCTTGCATGATGACACTGTGTCGCCCCTTTCGGTTTACATAATTAGTGTGACTCCCTGTAGGTGCCAATATGTGGATGGGGGTGCCGTCTATAGCACCAATGCACATAGTAAAACCCTGTTTCTCTTCATAGGATTGCACAACTTGGAGCGAATTTTCTTCTTGTGGAATGTTCAAAACATTTCTCAAACGTTTCCTGATAGCTTGGCGCACTTCCTTTACACAAAAACAAACAAAAGCTGCCGAAACGTCAAACAAGTTGCAAATTGTTTTGTATTCTATTGTTGATGCAAGGAAATATAAAGTGACACCTAGGCGATCTCTTGCTGGAATAGCCTTACGCATAACCGCGTCCTTACGTGATATATCTTCACTCACTTTATCAAGAATAAACGCAAAGGTACCTTTCGTCACCCTAAAATTCTCGTAGCATTGATTGTCCGTGAAGTGAGTCTCAGCCATCTAAAACCAAGCAAATGATCGAGGACGTATTCACATTTCTCTGATACGCGGATAATAAACACAAGTTAGTATAGCTTTTAAAACCTCCATGTTTCGACGTTTCGACAATTTCGACAAAATTATCTTTATAGTCTAACATTATCTATTAGTCTAGAATTATCTTTATAGTCTAAAATTTCAGCTTCGCCTTTCATTTTCTTTTTAAAATACCCAACAAGAGCTATTCTCCGAATTTTGTAATCTGCCGCCATTATGAAATTGGCAGGCCAAAAACCTATCTAACATGACGTATTGCAGCCTGTGGTTGTTAAACCCCTGGCAGAAGACAGACAAGCTCAAAACATAGGAGTGTCGAAAGAAAAATTTTTTAGAACAAATCAATTGTGTCGTGTAAACGCAAAAACACGTGGCCCGCGTGCCAAAATTTAAGAGTGTCGTACCAAAAACGACTGCCGTGTAAACACGCTTTAAATGTGAACAGCATTCTTCGCTGAAGTTGAATAGATGCTGATTTGTATAAATCTCGAGACTTTTCACGTTCTGGCAACCACTTATCTGAGCTACACAATCACAGGTACTTCAGAATCGAGTAGCTTTGAAATGCAAGTTCTGCGAACGGAATTGTTTTGAGCAGCTTTCACAAGTAGCTTTCTGACTTCATTCTTCCCCAACGGAGACTTTTTGTACCAAGTATTATCGCCTGGATTTAACTGGTGTTTATTGGTAAAGTAGAATGAAGATTCTGGCTCATTCATCTCTGCAGGATAATGGCTTTTGCATATTTTGTAGTATTTAACCAGAATTGTCCAGCCCAAGAGACTTTGGATTCCCTCTCCGCTTTCCACTCAAGGATTTCATTGCCTCATTCAGGATCGTTTTCCTTATGAAATGTCGCCCCATTGAAGACGTAGGGATATATTTCTGGCTCGAGACAAAAGTGCAACGCAAACAGCCACCAGGTAACTCGCTGCAAAGCTACTTGTTTTTGGTCACAAAAGTATCCTTCGGTTGAGCAGTTGTCCGCTCAAGTCTTTCTCGCTTCTTGGACGGCTTGTGGATGATGACCTCAGGGGCGGATCCAGGGGTTGTCAAACGAGTCACGCGACTAACGTAAAAATTGCGGACTTATAGCCAAAGTTCTAACTCTATAGTCTAGTTACCTATTTTCATGCAGCGGTACTTGCAGATTAATTAACATTCAAATTGTAGTCCAGTTAACAAATTCTATGCTGCGAGTAAGTTTCGGTAAAGTAATATACTAGTCAAGAAACAACGGTCTTCCGCGTGAGTTTTGACTCATTTGAGTCAAGATTCTAGCTGTCTGATTGGCTAATATGCCCGTTTCCCTGGAGACCCGCCATTTTGACTCATCTGTGGGGAGTTCTGACTCTCTAGAGCATCAGGGGCTTGTATATGAGATAGATGATTGGTGAATTCAAAAAATATCTGTATTTCTATTGGTCACATTTTTTGACTCATCTTGATTAATTCGCAGCGTGGGGTATGAGTCGGTCTTGCACAATAACACAGCCTTTCTGATCGCTGCTTAGCCATCGAGGTTCAAATCGATTATTCGAAGTGCTACTAAACCGATTTCCTAGCTATGTCTATTCCTGCTTACGAGCATTTTAAGACCGCGTTTGCGGAAAACGATCTAGATCGTCTAAAGGATATTTATACGGATCTGATGAAGCGACTAGACGCTTCGCCGAATACTTCTGTTGAAGAGCTATTAAATGCCATTCATAGTACGAGCTTCAGCCTCAGCAGAAATTTTGGAGCCGAAAGTTTCATTCCGAAGGTTGTTCGGGAAGAGAAGAAGTCTTGTATAACTGCAATAAGGTAAATATATCATATTTCTCAACATATATCATGCTCTTACATTTCTTATCGTAATAGTTTTGAAATTTGAAAGTGCTTCAAGCAGACAAGCTGAAGCTGTCTGCTGTCGCACATGGACACAAGGTTCCGAAATTTGCATATTTCAGCGTCCAAGGTTATTAGTATAATGGTATTTAAATCACATTCAGCATATATGATGTAAGCAACTAAGCATTTTGTTTATTCTATCGTGTTAGTAAAGGTTTTATCAGATATCTATTTTATTCTATTTATTTCTCAACGAAATAGTAAATGTGGCACTGTGTTTTGTAAAGTATAGTCTGCTTTTAGACGCATGATCTAGCAGGTAATATGATCATGGTTCATGTAAAATTATTAACTCGTGTTGAAGTAACAGCTTATTGACGGCAGTTAATATTTTATAAATAACTGGTTTGTTTTCTTGAATAGATCTGAAACCTCTGGGAATTGCTTGTACAGCTCTGCATCTCTGGTTCTGGTAGGTGATAATAGTTTTGTTCACATTTTGAGAATCTTGACTTCACTTGAGCTATTCGTGAATGCCAAGTTTTATAGTCAGCATCCATGCTTTCTGTCTGCTCTAAATGAGCATCCGGAATGCTTTCCAAGTATTGACAATCTTTTGCCTTTGTCTATTTCTATGGAGTGTTTAGACACAGGTGTTACCAAGGATGACTTGGTTAAGCAAGAAGCTATTTTAAATTGTAATGATGGTAGATGGTCATCATTTCTATGTATTTTGGGTCTTTCTTCTGTTTTACATCGAAATATTTTTATATATTACCCTGATTGTGGTGAGAGTAGATTTAAACTTTTATTTAATCGCATGGTGCAGCCTCATATGGAAGCTACTCTACTGAGCCTGGAGTTGGTAATTTTGTAGAATCGCTAAATTTTAGAGTTCAAGGTGGAGACAAAGTTTTAGAAGATCATTTAAAGAATTGTGGTAAGAACCAAAGCTATATTTCTAAAACCAGCCAGAATAAGATAATCAAGTGTTGTGGTCAGGTGATCAGTGAGCAGATCATTCAGGATGTTAAGGCAAGCAAATTTTATTCTATTATTGCTGATGAGGCTGCAGACTCTTCTCATAAAGAGCAAATGTCTCTTGTTTTACGTTTTGTTGATAGTGACATGAACATTAGAGAAGAGTTTATTGCTTTTCTTCACTGTAATTGGGGATTAAGTGGTGAGCAACTTGCTAAACTTATATTAGGAGCTTTAAATGATCTAACTTTATCCATTGAAGATTGTTGTGGACAAGGGTATGATGGAGCAGGTTCTGTGGCTGGGCATATCAATGGTTTGTCTGCCCATATTTTACGGCTTAATAAGAAAGCTCTTTATACCCACTGTTACAGCCATAGACTTAATTTAGCTGTGTGTGATTCTTTGTCTATACTTCCAGTCACCACCATGATGAAACATGTAGAAGATGTTACTAACTTTATTAACATTTCCCAGACACGCAACATGCCTTTTGGAGAAACCGTTCATAATTCTGAAGTAGAAACGAAGAAGACAAAGCTAGTAGATATTTGTCGAACTAGATGGGTTGACCGTATTGAAGGTTTGGATACGTTTGAAGAACTTTTTGTCCCGTTATACGAGACACTTCAGGAAATGTCTGACAACGTAAATGGAGAGTATAATCCTTCTATTCGAACTGATGCATTTTCTTTTTTGTCTCTTATTTCAAAGTTTGAGTTTGTTGTAGCACTAGTTATTACCAGAAATATCCTTGATAAACTTCTTCCTGTAACACTGTTATTGCAGGGAAAGAGTATTGATATTATGGATGGTATTCATCTAATAACAAGTTTAAAAAACGATTTCACCAACTTCAGAAATTCCATTGACACATTTCATGATGCATGGTATAAGGACGCCGTGACCTTAGCTAGCAAAGTTGGCCTTGAAGAGTGGAAACCAAGGACAGTTGGAAAACAAACGACCAGGGAAAATAACCCATACGATACTATCTCTGAGTATTACAAACGTATTATTACTATCCCTCTAATTGACCATTTTAATTCCTCTTTACAGGCAAGATTTGATATTGATAGTGTTAATGTTTATAAAGGATTAAGTATTGTGCCAACAAAGATGATGTCTCTCAATAGGAAAGAGATTGATTGGAAAGAACAGTTTAAGACTGTTACTAGATTTTATTTTGATGATTTGCCATATCCTTTAGCTTTAGATGCCGAGTTATCTTTGTGGAACACGTATTGGGAGACCTACGTTGGACCTCTACCTGGTAACATAGCCACAACTTTAAAATCTGTCAGTTTTGATGGTTTTGAAAACATTAAAGTTATCCTTCGCATTTTAGGAACGCTTCCCATTACGTCCTGCGAGTGTGAACGAACCATCTCATCACTTAGGACACTGAAGAACTACCAGCAAAGTACAATGGTTGAGGATCGTCTAAATGGTTTGGCCATGATGAAAATTCATCAGGAAATTGTTCCAAGTATTGAGAAAGTAATAGATAAATTTGCAGTTGGGAACACTAGGTTGAAGTTTAATTGAATTATTACTATTAGGCGCTGTTTATATGGTCTTGGGTACTTGGGACACCTTACCCCCCGAAATAACTTTACCTGATAAAATCAAAAACATATAACCCGAGGTAGATGATTTGTTTTTATCAACAGGACTGCATGTGAGCAATTTTAAGTTCAAGATATTTTGACTTTTCGTTTCTTTCACGAGGTTTTCTGTAATCTGTCTCAATGAGATGCAACAATATCCATCCGGCAAATCCAGAAACAACAGAATTTTTTATATGATGTACAAATTGTACGATCTAAATTTGAACTGTTTTTATATTAGGACTTAGATTAAGACTTAGGTTAAGACTTAGGTTAGGTGGGGGGGATAGGGTGGGGGGTAAAGGGTTGGAATTGACTGGGATGGTGTGGGAAAATGAGCAATTTCACATCTAAAAAATATCCCATAAAGTCCTCATGTCCAACCAAACTCCTTTTGCTCCGGAGCAAAGGTGTTAAAGGCGGGTGCTGGCGCCTTAAAACCAGTTTGCTCATCTTCGGCCTTCCACGGGCTGTCCATGTCGGAATCACATACGTGTTATGTGTTTCCTAGGCATGCTGATGAGCCCTGATATTGGGCGAAACAGCCAACTCTATATCTCGCGTTTTATCTACCGCCCCCCCCCCCCCCAAAAAAAATAAAAAAATTTCTCCGTATGTGTTTGCAAAAGAAAATTTTGACTAACGTACGAAAATTCCTGGATCCGCCCCTGGATGACCTTCACCGTATTCGACCAGTAATTCTTTCATCAGCATTTTAAAACCTCTCAAGAAAGTTTAAAGCCGTTTTCTTTCGGTATATTTACCGTTTAACCCTTTGTGTTGAGCTGCCGTTGAATGCTTAAGTAGAAAATACGTAAAAGTTGCAGGTTTGTATGTTCGACATTTTTCTTTTTTACGGAGGTTTTACCTTTGGAAAAAGTACGTCTTATTCTTCCTTCTTCTCATTCTTCATTCGACAAAATTTGCACAAGGTTTGCTTGCCGTATTTTGTTGTATGATTTGTATTTTCCTATTTTTGGTCAGAAACAAAAATGCAGAACTCTCCATGTTTTCATTGTTTATTTCGTCGGTTTCGCAGTTCTTTTCATCTTCGTCACCAAAGTCTTGTACCCCCGGATGAATACTTAGCATAAATATTTATCATAGCACATCTTAGACATTTGTAAACAACTTTGAGATAATGTAGAATTTATCAATATTTTAAGTCAAAAAAAAAAAATATCAAAAAAATATTCAGTTATGAGCTGTCCCTAATGATGGTATCCGACTAACAACACATGAGAATGCTCCACTTTTGAGACGGAAAGTCTGCTCATCTAATAAAACATCTTTCTTTAAGGTAAAATGAGTGAGAAGCTTGACTGCAAAACGGCACGAAATACCATAAGCCCAGAACTAATGCAGGGTCTTGATACTATGATCCATTGTTTAATAATTTAATTGTGAGGATGGATCTCTTAGCATTTGTTAAGCCGTTAAAGGTTATTCCCAACGTACGTTTTGTTTTAATAAAACAGAATTGAAATTTTAATCGTAAATATCACGATAAAAAATTTAAATATAAAATAATATACAGCTTAGATTTTTGTTAATTTGTGATCAAATTGTGTGTGGGTTTTTTTATTGCATTCAATCGTCCAGTTATAGTAAGGACGATTTTTCTATGTAACAATTTTGAAAAATTATCAATCTTACAGTACTCGTATTCTCGAAAGATATATGGGAAGGGTGGGCGAGGGTTTTTAGCGTACACGTACTTCTAGTATTAAAGTAAACCATTTTGATAGTCCTCGTGTAGATCGGGCGAATAAACGATGGAAGAATCCGAATGATCTTGAAGGTGTACGGTGTTATCGTAGACATCAATTCGGGGGAGACTGTCATGTACCCCTAGGACTTCTTAGCCCTACATCTTTTTTGTAAGCACAAACACGGAGCATTGGCGGCTGTTGCCCCAACACTTTTCGTGCCAACTTTACTTTTATATTTCTTCATCATCAACCATGCTCATAGGCCAATTTTAAACCAAAGATTTCATTTCACCTCGTGATGGATCAAGACAAGAAATTCCCAGCTTTCATTCCATTTTGGCCTTTACAGAGAGTAGCACATCAATAGCAAACGTGACTGTAACTTTCAAATTACGTATAACTTTAACCTTCTACCAGATACCCCATGGCAGCACAAATCTTAGGTTATCTCTTGAAGCACAAATTAAATTTCCTCCTCAGTTGTTTACATAGATTGACGGTCTTATCCCAAGGCAATGGTTATCAAGTAGAGCTAAAGGAAGGCATAAACTTGTTTTTTGTATGATTTTCCGGTTTCGTTCGTGACTGAATAAAGGCGGAGGCATGACATCACGTCGGATTAATACCCTATCATAAGAACGGAAACAAAACGCTTCTGTGATCAGCTCTTTATTTAAGCATACTTTGATCTCATTGTCCATTGAATTTGTCATCACAAACACTAGAAAAATTATTGTGTATCTTATGCCTCATGGGAGGCATAATATCAAACTACAAGGTAGAGAAAATGTCTCTGGTGGGTGAAAGATATCGTCTTGAACACAGAATAGGCCAAGGTTCATTTGGAGTCGTATATTGTGGTTTTGATACTAAGACGAAAGAACAAATTGCGTTGAAGTTAGAAGCCAAAAGAGGTCGGCAGTCCTTCCTATCACAAGAAGCGCAAGTCTACAAAGTCTTGAAGCATGGAGTTGGGTTTCCGAAAGTCAGATGGTTTGGTCAAATTACCCCATTCTATGACGTTCTCATCATGGATTTACTTGAAGCTAGTTTGGGAGACTTACACAGAATATGTTTGCATTCGTTCTCGCTAAAAACTGTTCTGATGTTGGCTGATCAAATGATAAGCCGGTTGGAATACCTTCATAACATGAATATTATACACAGAGACATCAAACCCGAAAATTTTATGATGGGTGCTGGAAATACAAGAAATACCCTTTATTTGGTGGATTTTGGTTTGTCAAAGATTTACCGTGATTGTAGAACAAACAAACATATATCATTCCGTGACGGCAGGAGTTTAACAGGCACTGCTCGTTATGCGAGCGTGAACGCTCATCACGGAATTGAAGCAACCCGTCGTGATGATCTTGAAAGCGTTGGATATGTTTTGGTATACTTTCTCCGGGGTTCATTGCCGTGGCAAGGTGTTGAACCTAAACTGGGTAAAAAACAAAGGTATTCTAAAATAGGGGAGATCAAGATGTCGGCAAGTCTCGAAGAACTGTGCGACGGTTGTCCGAAGGAGTTCGTGGACTACTTGAAATACTGTCGTGGCTTGTCGTTCACGGAGAAGCCTGATTACAGCTACCTTAGACAATCGTTTAGAGACTTGTTTAAAAGTCATGGATTCGATTATGACTACTTCTACGACTGGTCAAAATGATAATCCAATGTCTGAAATATTCATGCGTTCGTGAAAATGTCATCTGATACTAAAAATATTTTATTACATGAATTTTGCCAACGATCTAAACCGTAGTTTATAGAGCGGAACATACTATATTTAACTTATCAAGAGACAACGAAGTCGATTGCTCAACTTATTTAAGATGCAAAACCTTGTTAGTAATGATATCTTGTGGTGTAACCATGAAAATAGTTCCACTTGCGCAGATCTTTCACCCAACAACTTGACGTTATTGACGTGGACTTCATACTCTGTCTGATCTTCGCTGTAGCAAAGATTAGAAAGAACATCAGGTAGATTATACGATTCAAACATTTCAGTATTGGGAGACTCTACCAATTTCGTTTGTCTTTTAAAATGTACTGTGTAAAGCACTAATTATCATATTCCATAAATTATTTTAAATTAAATCAAACCCTTTTGAAATAAAACGGTTTAACACTTGACGAGCCAAGAGGTGATAGTGGACGTGTTATATGAGCGAGATATCATTTGTTTACATCTACTTCTGTGCTCCAGCAGATGGGCTCCATCAATTTACAATAAACTGGATGGTCGGTGGCTTTGAACATACACATGAATATATATATATATACACCAATGATCAGCAGATTGTGCGAAGTATCGCCCTATGTAAACATTAACAATTGCTTAAACAAAGAAGGCTAGAAGAGTTTATAACATATTTATTGACTAACGTTTCGTCGCTACAAGCAACATCTTCAGAGTGGAGATCAGGGATTACAAGGAGATATATTTATATTAAACAAACAGTATCGAATGACAATTAAGATGATATATTTACAACAGTAACGGAAATTGACGGGAGACAGCAGTAAGGTGATATCAGAAAAGGGAAAGAGGCATAGAACCAACATTCCCGTTAAGAATGGGTTTTAATTTATTAATTAAAAGGCTTTCTTTAAGGAGTAGTTCTGCTTCTGAACTACTCCTTAAAGAAAGTCTTCTAATTAATAAATTAAAATCCATTCTTAACGGGAATGTTGGTTCTATGCCTCTTTCCCTTTTCTGATATCACCTTACAGCTGTCTCCCGTCAATTTCCGTTACTGTTGTAAATATATCATCTTAATTGTCATTCGCTACTGTTTGTTTAATATAAATATGTCTCCTTGTAATCCCTGATCTCCACTCTCAAGATGTTGCTTGTAGCGACGAAACGTTACTCAATAAATATGTTTTAAACTCTTCTAGCCTTCTTTGTTTAAGCAATTGTTAATGTTTACATATGGCGATACTTCGCACAATCTGCTGGGCATTGTTATTTATATTAAAGTTACGATTTCCGCCTGGACAATCACTCGTATACACCATTGATGAGTACCACGAAGGTTACAGCGTTGGGATGAAAATTTAGAGCGCTCAATACCATTACTGGTAAAGCGGATAAGTAAATACAAAAGACAAAATTTTGCTGTCGCTACTCTGAGTTTCACGCGCTCAGAGTAGCGACAGCAAAATTTTGTCGTTTGTATTTATTTATATATATACAATACAATCAGTTTCTATATTGACTTAATGTAGAGTGCTCAATATCTTGTAAGATAGAGCAGATAAATGAAATGAATAAGCTCAGAATTCTGGGTTGTTACTCAGAGTTTCACTTCTCTTTGGACGATCATCAAACAGTTGTCTGATGATCGTCCAAAGAGACGTAAAACTCTGAGTAACAACCCAGAATTTTGAGCTTATTCATTTCATTTATATATATATATATATATATATATATATATATAAATTGGGATTAAATAGGCAAATTGTCGAATATAAATGCCTCAATATGTCACAAAGGGACTGACGTTGGGTGCTTTGAACGACACTGATCTCTGTCCAAACTAGTGAATCATAGTCCTAAAACATCAACTAACATTGTTTTACTAAACATATTCTTACATGCGATTTTGGATGATGAAGGACGAAGTTTGATTTGTTTCAAAATTCCCTTCAAACATTGTCTAAAATCCCTTTTGTTCCCGTCGTTGTGTAAGTTTCAACAACGTTTGGCTGGTTGCATTACGGTTTGGCGATACAGTTTAAAATACCTGCCAACGTTGTTCTATAAAACATGTTGAAAGTTGTTTTGCCCATTTGGATGGGCCTACAATACTCATCAAAAGTTATCATTGAAGAAGGGCTTTCGTACAAGTCTTATAATTTATTTTGGCAGCCATATTTCATACTTTAGAAGCTAATAGTTCAGAATACTGTACAGGTTTCTCTGGCAACGACTGAAAGACATCTTTATTGGCCAAATTAGTTCCGGTACATTTCGTCGTCTTCCATCCTATACATGACGCCATGCACTCCCACACAGGGAATCCCAATGACCCGATGTTTGGCTTTTCAAAATTAATATTCTTCTAGATTCTTGTTTAGGCTCAGTTCACAAAAAAATATCACCATATATTTTACCTTCATTAATACGTCGATCGCACCCTGGCATAATTTGATGCTAGCCAAGGAAAATAAGAAATTTCATCTGTAGCACTGTCCAGGGGAATTGGAATAAACTTCATGTTGATTCTAGGAACCGCGGTGTACCAAGGCCGTACGTAGGGATTTTTTGCTCGGGGGGGGGGCAGCAGGACAGGTTTCTGTGAATACCGGAAATAATCAATATTTAAGATTAATAATAAATATTAAAAATTTGGATTTCTCGGGGGCAGTTGCCCCTACTGCCCCCCCCCCCCTTCCACTATGTACGGCCATGTGTACCAAGTGAGAAATTATGTTAGCCACGTTTGGCCATTTAGGGACTTTTAAATTATACAATTCAACCAGACTACGATGACATAACTTTGTTTTGGGCAGTTTTTACATCAACCCGAGAATCAAAACCAATTGGAAACAAAAAAAAATAGTGCGAGAAAGCGTGAATGAACAAAATGAACAATCACCAACGTTTACTAAAACGCACGATTTTGGGTTTCCACAACCACAGCCAACCTGTTATCCCAAGCGGAAAGCACCTCCCAGACAGTAGGGAAAACACCCACAGTAGTGTTCACTGTTTTGCTTAATGTTTCTTTGACAAACTTTTCAACTTACATTACTCCCAAGCGCGGCGTTCTCGATAGTTTTGTAAACATTTTAAATCAAAATTTCAATTACAAGTCGCAGACAAATTAGCGCGGAAAGCAATAGATACAACTGCAAAATACTGTACGTTCCTAATACATTGCTCTACCTGACTGATATCAGTTATGTCATTTAACTTGTAATCCTCAAAATGCTCAAAAATTGAAGAACCTGAACCTTAAAAATTAACTAATTTTCTGAAACTGAAAGAACACTTCCCAGTTTTGAAAAATTTGAAATTGGGCTGGGACCTTTGAAAAATTTTCAAATGACCAGTAGTTTTGACTACCAGTGATGCCAGTGACAGGCAAATTCTTTGATTTGAGAAGTAAGTTGAAATATTCGACGTCGCATATGAGCATTTTGACGGCATTTCAAAGTGTTCGTGATAAGGTTCTTCCTTGGCTCGCCTTCTCAAAACACACTTGGATGTTGAAATCCTGGTCTAAAACTCATCATTGATTCATAAAGAAAACAAAAAAAGAAATTAATGTTTAATCAATATCTCTTATTTTGAAACAGAATTGATAGATAAAACATCGGTTGCATTCATAGTCTTTTTGTCTCTTGGTCTTCAAAAATCCTCGAGTTAATACTTTCGTGTACAGACTTCGCACACGGTTAACAACTAATCAATCAATTCTACACAATACAGTTTAATATAAAAACACAGGAACAACAAAAAATTTAACCGGGCCCCGGTGAGGTCCCAATCCTTGTATGGGTGTGTCTGACTGTGTCCTCCAAGTGTAAAAATCATAATGGCCTGTGGCTCTTTTTATATAAGCGCTAAAAGTGGTGAACTGAACGTTGTTTGAAGTGGAATTTGTGATTTTCAAAAGGTTGGAAGGAAATTAAAATAAAGTCTAATTTAGTAGCAACTCCATTTGGCAATCATAAGTTTGTATGATTTTATGCGCATGCTCTCAAGCTATTCTACTCAGAAAAGCTTTCTGAGTCCCTGACGGGAATTGAACCCGTAACCTTCTCATCGTCGGTAAGATGCTCTAACCATTGAGCTACATAGACTCAGTGAGCAAACGTTACATTTATGTACTGGTTCGTAATGATGGTAGACATATGTCTACCATATGGGACTCAGAAAGGTCTGAGTCCCCGTCAGGGACTCAGAAAGTTTTTCTGAGTAGAGTGGCTTGAGAGCATGCGCATAAAAGCATATATGTACCAAGCTACCACATTTCACTACACCATAAGTTTGTAGTTTAATACTGCTAACCCCTCGGCCCTACAGGGACATTTTGCATTAAACTAAGGATTATGACAAGAAGATAGATTCTAATGGTTGATTCCTGTTTCTGTTTCATGACCGTCCTCGGGATGACATGATAACATAAAGGGAAACTTTATGGTTTAGCAAATAAGCGTAAGGAATGCTATTTCAGCTTTACATTTCAATACCTGTGGGGGAAAAAAATAATCTTTTTCATGAGGCATGCAAACAACCGAAACCATATGGTTTTAATAGTGAGGATTCGTAACGAATTTATTCAGTTCAGAACAATTGACCGTGTCACTCAATTTGACTCCTCGTAAACAAATTAGACTCGGCTGATATTTGAACAAGTTTTAATTTGCATTTATCATCCATCAGTTTGAGGGATATTTTATGGTCGTGGCTAAAAGGTATACCTGAGGAGGATTAGGATGAGGGTTAGGATTAGGGTTAGGTTTGGGGATAGGGTCAGGGTTAGTTCTAGCCCTAGTCCTAGGCCTAGCCTTAACCCTTGCCATAATCCGCCTTCTCAGGTATACCGTCTAACCACGACCAATGTTTTATCGCTATGTTTTATTGGTTTAGTTAATACAATCAAATTACAGCCTTCACATTTAATTTACCACGTATTTGACAATATGTAATTAGTCATCTACCCTGAAACACTTGACGAAATGAGTCACTTGCACACTTTAACTTGTAAGAAGAAGAGGGTCCGTCTAGTCCGCGGTGAATCAAGACTCTTGAGAAGACTCAGACAGGATAATATCGCAGTATTTTATTCAAAGCAGGGGCAATTCTGTGGGGAGCTTGTGGAGGCTGAAGCCCTCCTAAAACTCTGATTAGCCCCACCTCAAAATTTTCTAGTTCTTCACATGTGAAATGTTTTGGTGATGTAGCTTTTGATTCATCAGGTTTCGTACGTGTGTGTCTCACAAACAATATGTCTGTAGGTATTGATGAATAATAATGGCAGACGTAGCCAATGGCCACATAAAATGTGGTTGAGTGAGAGGGTTTGGCATTGTCATGTTAGAACAAGGAAGTGTCAGAGCCTAGAAGAAAGGTGAAGATTGCTTTTGTTGGCACTTGGCAATCAAAATGATAAGTCACAAACTGCACCGAAAGTGTAGGAAGACACCTTTTAAGTTTTAAATAACAAAAGCTCAAAACCTTCCCACTGCGGGGACTTGGGAGTACCCCCGCCCATACTCCCCATTCGGTTGCATCGTTTCCTAACCTGAACAATCAACCCACCCCAAAATTTTGCCTCTAGAACCGCGCCTGATCCGAAGTTACCATCGTGAATTTTTTTGAGGTAATGAAACTGCGACAAAAACTTTTTCGTCTTCATCATTTAAAATGCAAACACGGACATTCGTGCATAGTTTAACGTCCAAAAATTTCGTTGATGATATCAAAGCAAGATTCAACTCCAAAGATCCCATTATACTTATTTTATGCTTTCAAATGCCTCAAGGTGAATTTTTAATCAACCAGCCCCCCGCTTCCTCTGTGAAAGTTTCTAGTGAATCTTCAAAGATACTTTTTGGTCATAGCACTCTAATGTTAAATACTACGTGCGATTATATCAGAACGAGTCTGTCATAATTGCTCTTACGTCATTTTTGCGTGCCGTAAACGACCTGCGTGAGTGCAGCACGTCACGCGTGGGTTTGGAGATTATTTGCGGGGCATTTTGTGTCACGCGATTAATTGCAACAGAACAAGGCACCCGAGTTTCAAATGATAACTTCCCTATATATTGTAGCCCCAAGGTCGTCTACAATGGCATCAGGTTCCGATGTTCGTGGTGAATTCATAATCGCTAATAAATTTCGTCTCCTTCGGAAAATTGGCAGTGGGTCGTTCGGCGATATTTACCTCGCAGTAAATCGAAACACTGGCGAGGAAGTGGCTGTTAAACTTGAACTACAGAAATCGCGTCATCCACAGCTTTTATATGAATCCAAGTTGTACCGCATACTTCAAGGAGGAGTAGGGATACCGGCAGTTATATGGTATGGGCAAGAAAAGGACACGTACAATGCCTTGGTGATGGAACTTCTCGGACCAAGTTTGGAGGACTTATTCAACTTCTGTTCTCGCCGCTTCACAATGAAGACAGTCCTTATGCTGGCAGATCAAATGGTTAGTCGTATTGAATACGTCCACAATAAAAATTTCATTCACCGTGACATTAAGCCTGACAATTTCCTTATGGGCGTTGGAAAATCATGCAACAAGGTTTATCTTATTGATTTCGGTTTGGCAAAGAAGTACCGTGATAGCCGAACGCACCAGCATATTCCTTACAGGGAGGACAAAAATTTGACTGGCACCGCTCGATACGCGAGTATTAATGCTCATCTGGGTATTGAGCAGTCGAGGAGAGACGACCTGGAGTCGTTGGGGTATGTGCTAATGTATTTCAACCGAACGAGCTTACCTTGGCAGGGTTTGAAAGCTGTAACAAAGAAACAGAAGTACGAAAAAATTAGCGAGAAAAAAGTGTCAACGCCTGTTGAGGTTTTGTGTAGAGGATTCCCAGCAGAGTTTGCCATGTACCTAAACTATTGTCGTGGACTGGACTTCACCGATACCCCAGATTACATGTATCTTCGGCAACTGTTTCGCATTTTGTTTCGCACTCTTAATTACCAGTATGATTACGTTTTTGACTGGACAATGTTGAAACAGAGAGCATCGCAAGGTGGTCTGTATCATATGCCAAGAGGTGGTATGAATGTAGCAGTTGACCCCAGGGCAGGTCTGTACCATGGAAGCCATCCAAGAGAAACTGGACAGGTACCAAGCAATGTTAGAGAAAATGGTGGTTATTTGGCTACTAATTCAAGAAGTGGTGGTCACACTTCCACCAGTCAAAGATTTGGCCATCACTTTGGACCATAGATCCCTTCAAAACAGAAAACCAATTAGGAATTTATCAATGTAAACCGTGATGTATTATTACATGTACTGTAACAGCAACTGATGTCATGAATATTTGTAAGAGTAAGTAAATTGCCAGTGAAATATTACTGTTTACAAGTTGCTTCAATAATGTGGGATACTCATGGATCTGATCATGGCTGTTGGCTCAAGTAGGGTATAGCCAGCACTTAGTATGAAACAAATGATATAGATTGTAACCATAAATAATTCTCCACATTTCCCTAACTGATCTTTATTGCTTCTTACTGTCCCAGATTATCAGTAGTAGTAGTAACAGCCCTTCAATGCCAGACATGGTCCAAGTACAAGAAAGCATTGGATGTATTCAGTTGTTCTGCATCAATGAAAATTCTGTCAAAATGTGCTTGTTAGTACAATCTTGCAGTTGAAATGTATACACATTTCTTTGTCAAGATCTGAACCATGATTTGATGTCCCCAGCTTACAAAATTAATTAGAAGAAATATTAGAGGGGTATTGGGATTAAGTTAGTACCAACAACTACAGGGTTTGAAACTAACTTTTCACCACTATAATGACTTATCAAGGGCATCAAACATCCACTGGCTAGAGCGAGATTTTCTGTTGGAAAAATTAACAAAGTACATTAAAAATCAATTTTCTAAATTTTCTTGAACAAGAATCTGTTGTGCACACTTCAGAATTTCATTCCATTTGTCCTGTGTACTACATGTGCAACATGCTGTTTTAGATCAGCAAGTTATTTTGTATTTAGTAACACCAGTTTCATGCCCTGACATTTCTTCAGTCTTTTCTACTAATAGCTTGGGCTTGGTCATTTACAGAGACAAGTGGTATAACAATCACAAAATGTCAGTCTGAGCTAGCAAATTGCTAGTAACAAGATAGATCACATTCACCAGCAGTCCAATATACCCAAGGAAATGTATACACAAAATTAACTACAGAAATCATTGTACAGTATTTCTCTTGTGTCTTTGATCTGAACAATATTTTTAAATGTGTTAGGCAAACCTGATCGATTACTGTATTTCAAGCATTTCACTCTTAGAAAAATGCATTGTTTAATTATGTATTTGTTCTGTGGAAAAATCAACTGAATGTCATATTACACCAGAGCAAGTTTTGAACCCTGAAAGATGGTTATCATTTGTGCAAGGGAGTTATAAGCAATAACCAGCATTAAACTCCCAACACACTCCTTACTACAAAGATTGGTTATCTGAGAGAGCAGTTCTTCAAATGTTGGCATCTTTTAGATTATTGTCAATATTGAAATATCCTACTATAATAGTATATAGGCAAGTCCTTGAACATTTCATCTCATCCTTGTTCACAAAATTTTTATGTGTATGTTAAGTAAAATCTTATTAAATTGGGAATACAATGCAATTATGTGTGAAACCATTTGAACACCAGTAGATCTCTTGCCCAAAACTTCTATTCTGAATTATACCATAAGATTTCTCAATTCTTTATGCCTAACTTGAATTGATGAAATTGTCTTAAAGTTGGCAGAAATAAAGTTCTACAATGCTGTTTACAAGGGATGTAAAGTTTGATCAAAAATTTTATCTTCTTGCATCATCCCTGGTACATCATTTACTTGACTAATCATGCCAACACAAGAACCATTTCTTAAAAGTGTTGTATAATATTTTTATTGCAGACTGAGATTTCAGT